>JAHZNC010003749.1:0-17142 GCA_027744095.1 Zhuqinia jingwanae | reverse complement strand
GTTTACTGGGATATATATGGATATGGATATATATAGACATCACTATCAAAAAAATTCAAACCAAAACAATCGTGCGCACAAATTTATTTCCACCCACTTTGCTCCACACAAGCTAAAATAATCAAGTCAACTGAGTACATTTTGGAAAGCTGAGAAGAGTGACAAATGTTAATAATAAATATTAGCTGGCACCATAAAATATTAGAAAAGGCCAGCATCAGCGGAGAACAAGATATTGACAATTTTATGAATGGGACTAATTGGAAGCAAAAGCAAGTGAAGTCATTATCAATAATTCATTTTATTTCTTCGTCATATCTTCCCTCTGATTCCCCCCATCTCTCTCTCTCTCTCTCTCTAATAAATATGACTTGAAATATTTTTAAAATATATATATTTATATGCGGATTGTATAATAGATGCACACCATCCATTCATAAAGCATCAGCCATTCAGACTGCGTATCCCAGATTCCATGAATTTGATTTTGATTACGAGCATGTACTCAAATTCTGTATTGAATTTTTGGAGGATAATTAAAAATAGCCTTTCTACTTTCCAAATTCGACAGAAAAAAGAGTGAGAGCGTTTATTTTACAAAAAAAAATACAAAAATAAAACCATATTAATTAGAGCTCTTTTGAAAAAATTAAGAGTGTAAATATGAGCTTATATAAATACGAGAAATAAAAATTTATATTCATTTTTTTCTCATATCAAAAGATAATAAAAGGAATCTGTTTCCTTGTATTTACAAGATGTACTTGAGAGTAAAAAGAGAAGCCCATTCTCGCTACAAAAAATATATATAGTAAAAAATTCTCAGAGATGGGATGCAAATGAGTGAAGTGAGGAAAAGTAGACAAAGAAGAATAAAGAAACTATTTACATTTGAGCCACTAGCAATAACAGCCGCGTTTAAAAAAATAGAAAATACTAATAACTGAAGGAAATAGTTTTAAAAAAAATTGAGCTAGGCGCAGTTTTTTGTATGATAACACCATGAAATAACACAAAATTTAACGGCGTAAAAAAATGTGTATGTAAATTGGAAACTAAACTGAGAATGAGGACATAAAAAAGCATTGCTTCGTCATCATCATTCTCAACCCATCGCTAAAGGGATGTTGATGGCGTTAATGAGTATACGAAACCAAATGTCATAAACAAATCAGTGTAGATATTTTTAAGGCATGCTCGCTGCTTGATGGCTGCTGCATATTCTCCTCCCAATCTTTTCATTCTCAACTAATTCTGTATATTTTGTGCTTCTAAAAAAATATCATGAATACACAACAGCGTTTTAAATGGTATTGTCAATTTTCATTTAAAAATAAAATAAAATTTATTTAAAACAGACATATGGAATGCATACACCCTGTTTTCATAGTGAGTCCCATGAAATGATATAGCAACGAGCCATTATTTTCTCTCCAATTTTAATCAAAGACCAGCGGCAGTAAAAAAACAAACTTGACTAGTATTACCTAGAAGTGTGTTTGTGTGTGTCATGTGTGCCTTTGAGAGAGGGAGTGGAAAATGAAAGAGAGATTCCTGTAGCAGGTCCTTGTAATTTATTTGAAATTATGTGAAAGATGTTATTAAAACCGCTCTAGATTTTTTTCCCATCCCATCCCATCCCTCCAGAATGAAATAGCTCTTGGGATATTTTGTTTTCTCTTCGTTGTAACAGAAGGATAGATGGATAGATAGTAGATAGCAGTGGATAGTTTAGTGACTACATCAATTATTCTTGCTGGGACACTCAAAAAAAACTATATGGCTGCAGAAACCATAGACAAGATAGAGAGTATAGTAGAGGAAAAAAAGAGTTGGTTGTTGTAGGTGGCGGTAGAATGGAGAGAGAGAGAGAGATATGGAGGTGAATGGAGGGAATAAGTGGAAAAGATCAAGTACTTATGTAGAAATACGGAGAAAAGAGAGAGAGAGAGAGAGAGCAAAGGAGCTTTGTTAAACGTATTACCAGTAGCATAAATTTTTTTTAAACCTGAACTGGAAATAAGCACACACATATACATGCATACTTATGTTTATAAGTGTAATATACACAAATACCCTTGCTGCCTCTTGTCTCATTTCATTTGCGACTGTGTGCTAGGGATTGTGTGTGTGTGTGGTAAAAGAAGTAAAATAGAGGGCGAGATAGAGAGATAAAAAATATTGTTGTAGATAACCCCTTTTTCTGCTAAAGAGAACAGATGATGAAACGGAATTGAATTAAATCACTTACACCATCCATAATACAAGAAGGAAGGAAGGGAGAAAAAAAATATGGACGGGATGAATGAAGAAAAAATGCGGATTTTTTTTTTCAGCAAGTGGAATTGACACGGCCTGTTTTTCATTTTATTACAGAAAGCGGGGGAAGAGGGGGAAGAGGGGAAGAGGAACCAGAGAGGCCTTCTACTATGGATGTTTTGGTTGCCTACTTGCACTCTGTCTCTTTCTTCACCTCTACTACATACCATACTCATACGATCTATTCACTTGCTAACGTTGTAATAAAGTATAGCGCGCAAATACGTATATAAATATACACGTATATATTTTTTTGAATGAGATTTCATTTCCTTTTGTTTACAGTTCCAGTGATTGAGTAATTTTTTTTACAAGTCCGCGATTCCCAATACCCAATTCCGTACAGACTGATAAGGGTCAACCCAATAAAGTGTGCCCTTTTACCCTCGCGCTACTTAATACTACTACAACTACCAACACAAAGGATGGTACACAGACACATTTAAAAAAAATATTTTTTTGAAGGTGAGCACTGCTACTAACAATAAGGTGAACCTATACACACACACTGACTTTGGAGTGAAGTGGTGGTAGAAAAAAATCTCTTGAACAACAACACACACACTCTTTATACATGGGCGTGTACATGTGTGTGTGTGTATATATACATTTCTCTCTCAGAATATAACGAAAAAGCGGCTCGTAAAACCGATTTTAATGAATAACTCATGAAGTGTGTAATGATATTCATCCGCAATTACTACAACAACTGTAACCATAAAAAAACGTACATGTCTTGGTTGCCTTACTACTTGCAAAAATAAAAGGAAATCGACATGGATTTTATATTGTAAAAAAAGAATGAAAGAAAATCTTTGTCATTCATTTCAGTCATGTCACGTGTGTGAGTATATGTATACCTACCTATCTCTGTACTAGAGTATAGCATTCATTTTCGGAAATATTTCTATTTTTTGTACATTGAGAACAGAGAAGAGAAAAGAAGGTGAAAAAAATTACGTGAGTACTGGATAATATTTCGTATTCTATTCTATTTATTTATGTATTTTTATTCTCTGTAGACTCTAAATAAATATATATATATGCTTATTATTATTATTATTATCTTTCGCATGGGAAACTTTAAATTTAGTTTGAACAAAACAAGGAATAATAATAATAATAATTTCAATGGTTTTTTTGCTTACCTTTGAATTTCTGGTTAGTACAACATGACCTAAATCATTTTGCACTCCGAACGGGTACACAACTTCTTTTTTAGCTCCTGTTGCAGCATTGGGTTCCGCAGGTTTTGGAACTCGTGAAGCACCTGGCTTCATTCTGAAAATATCAAACAGACAGAAAAAAAAACATGTTAAACTAGGCAATTATTTAAACAAGAATGTCCATGGTCTCAATCAATACATTTATTTGTTTTAAACTTCTCCAAATGGCATTGATGAGCGTTTTATGCGTTTTTAAAATAAAATCATTCACGTTGTAATTTCTTTGGAAAGCATTTTAAATATTTGGCAATTAAAAATATCAAAATTATGTTATGAAAAAAAATATTTTTTAAGGAAACCCAACCATCATCATCAGTTTTAAAGAGATGCATTTATGTTATCGCCACCAAAGTATTCTGCTATACATCAAAATGCTATATATACCTTTAAATATATATTTAAAAAAATAAAATAAAGAAGCTTAAATATATGCAGTAGAGATATAACGCTAATGCCTTTTTGGCCTGCAAAGCAGTTCAAAGAGTCCACACACAGACCCTCCTCACTCAGTTCAGTTGAGTAGAGTTGATCCGCTTAACTTTTCCCCAGCAATTTGTTCTTGCACAACACACCTTGCAAAGAAATCAGTGTCACATTTTCACATCCAAAAATACATGCCATTATTTCCATCTCCTTCACCGTCATCATCACTATCATCACCAACACTTTTTCCCCTTGTACAACTAGACATCCGGCGATTTCATACAGATACACGCACACGCAACCATTAAAAAAGGGGGAAAAGGGAAGGAAGGGTTAAGGAGATACGGACAATGCGAGTGTATACATGTACATCATTATGTATTCCTATTTTGAAGACTCCTGTTTTGTTATGAAAATCATTGACTGTTTTCTTTCTCTTTTGGTTTTGTGGGATAAGGTGGGGGGAATGGAGAATGTGGTCCTCATAAAAAAACGATATTTTCCTTTCTAAAGTATGTATCAAGCACAAAGTATTCAGCATAGAATAACAATAATACTAGCACCACCACCACCACAATATCTTCTTTTTCTTCACTTGTTTTTAGCAATTTATTTTATATGTGTGCAGGTGAAAGTTTAGCGAAACTAAGCCAAGAAGAATTGTGTACCTAGCCTACAAGCTTTTCTCCGTCTTCGTCTTCTTTTCCAAACAAGCCTTTTGTCTAGCAACCTCATCAGCAAGAAAATTTTCACCGTTTTCTGCCAATTATCCCTGGAGTTTCTTTCTCCTCTTGTTATTCTTCTTGGAGGGGGAAAATTGTGACAATGGACCAATGCTACCACCACCACCTCCAGAAATTCTGTCTATTAGATTTGCTTTCATTGTCTCAGTCCCATGCATGCACCAATTCATCTAGTTTTTTTTCGTGTGTGTGTGTGTGTGTGTGTGTTTGTGTGTGGAGAAGCACAAGTAGCACACAATGAATGAACAGTAGTAGCAGTAGCAGCAGTAGCAGCAACGAAGAAGGAAATACGATTACTAAAACCTCAAAAAAGCCGTGGGGGCATTCCTCCTTATGAAAACCTAACAGAGAGAGAAAGACACACACACACACGGACTGAGAGATGCATGCCAACAAAGCTTACATGCTATATTATATATACCACGTCAAGTCAAGTCTCCCATTCTTCTGGTCTCGTCTTGAGGCAACAAAAAATATATTTCCAGCTTACCAGAGAGAGAGAGAGAGAGAGAGAGAGAGAGAGAGAGAGAGAGAGTGAAAGGTTCAGAGACAAAGAAAAAGGTTTCCCTTGTTATTATTATTACTATTATTACTAAAGTAATATTGCGCCCTTCAGGTAGCCAAAGCATACACATAAGTTGTAGGCACATGCTGTCGCACAAAAATTACATTGGTTTTTTAAATTGTCGCTTTCAAAAATGCATGCCCCATAGTTGCAATACAGCATAAATTCACATGTACGACTTGTATCGGGGTTGAAGAGACAAAGATACTTATATACTAACCACCATAATATTCAATGCTCTTACATTGGTTCATTGCGACAGCATACATTCTTATAATACACCCGTACCCAAATTTTACAAAGACCATTCTTTTCAAATATATTATATCGCAAGATGACGATGTTGTTGCTTTGTCAGTGTGACAAGTTTTAGTACGTTTGCATGTATTTTTAAAAGCGACAGTATAAAGAGAAAAACTCATGTAATTTTTTGTGCGACAGCATGTGGCTACAACGTGTGTACGCGGTCGCGACCTGAAGGGTGCAATATTACCATTATTAATGTAGTCCTCCTTATAGCATTATAAAACCGGTGGATGTTGCGGATCTCATAGCGCCTCAAATTATGGATGAGTTTTTTCTCTCTCTCTCTCTTTTGTCAACGCAATCAGTGAAGAAGAACAACAAAGGAAAAAAAGGGAAGAGAAGTGGGGCCAGCAACATTTTTTGTGTGCACCTTTTTCCGCTAACTTTATGGAAGAAAATAATACCACACGGCATCCATGGAATATATAGCAGACAAAGGGAGATACTGAGCTTATGTCTTGTCTATGATCGTGATATTATTTTGGCTTTTTTGCAGGTGTGTAGGTAAATAAAAAGTGTAAACAGATATGTGGAAGATTTTCCACATTTTATACAAACTACATCAGAAAAAAAACCTACATATGTATCCATTCATATCACATAGATAAGTATAGAGACTATAGCTGTGTAGTGTAGGCTTACTGCACTTATTATTATAGGTTTTATCAAATTTGCAGATTTTTCGGTTTTGTTACAGTGTAGAATATTTTATATGATCCAATTAAATTTATTCATTTCCTTCAAAAAGAATACTAAAGTATTCCGATTGGCTACTCAATAACAAGTATATAAAAAGAAGCAAAAAAAACAACTTTAAATGTGCCGAATACTTTTCTGGATATACATTCATCATCAAATCATCATCATCATAATTACGTAATTTTCTCAAGAAAACGGATTGTGACCGAGAAGTACATGCACACATACATGTGTATATATACGTGTGTGTGTGTGTAGTCTTTTCTGAAAATTTTCTCACAAAAGCCACTTATATTCTTTTTATTTTTGTCCCAAACTGAATACAGACCATTTATTGTTATTTCCCCCCAATAATGTCACCACTACTCCACCACCAGCACCCGAAGAATAGCTCCAGACATTCACAAAGCACTCTACCATCACACATTCTGGACAAAGTTTTTCATTGGAATTTTCCTCCTGTTATTATTCTTCTTCTAGAAAACCATCTTGTTCCTTTCTTCTTTACTACTTGGCTGTAATACCACAGTACACACCACCACACGAACAACTTTTTTTTTATTAGTAAACTTCCATTTTATTAGTATTATACCCTTGCCTTTGCTTGACACACACACGCACACACAAACACCCAGAACATGTGCATATGTACATATGTATGTATATAAGCTTCCTATACAAAAAAAAATCCGTCAAAGCAACCGTGTACAAAAATATATTATGTATCCACGTGTTTCGTGGAAATCTTTCCATATTATTATATATGTTAAATATATATATATATATGTGTGTGTGTGTTTGCGAAAAGGATCTGTAACTTATTATATCAAAGTAGGTAAACAAGAAAACATTATTATATTATGAGGCCGACGATGATAAGGATTGAGAAATATAATGATTTGCTTTTTCTTCTTCATCTTTTATTCTTCTCGCGACTCATTCATCTGCTGCTGCTTTCTCTCACTCTCTTTCACTCTCTCTCTCTCCATCCAAAAGTCAACATCACCACCACCAAACCATGAATAAGTGACTCATCATCATCTTCTTCTTGTGAATATCTAATGTGAGCAAATGAAAATTCTTGCCTTCCTGCTTTCGCAATTTTTTTCTTCTATCCCTTTCTCCCCAGCTTCATTCTCGGGTGTCTCGTGTCTCCTGTTCTACAAATTCTCTTGCTTTGGTTGCGTAATGCGCAAATAACATGACATGTTCTATCTCTCTCTCTCTCTCTCTTTCAAAGCCTTAAGCACTGAAAAGTAGAAAAGGGACATGGAGACTACTTTGCTTTGTGTAAGATGAAAAGTTTCTAGTGTAAACTAATTTCATCTTCTTCTTCCAGAGATAAAATGTTTTTTCTCCATAACTTCACTTCTTTGCATATACGTTCTATGTCCTTCAGCTTTGTTCAGTAGCAGTACTCTCCATATCAACCGACCACATTCTTTTTGTAATAATAATGATTATTATTACTATGTATATATGTATGTATGTATGTATATATGTATGTATGTATGTATGTATGTATGTATGTATGTATGTATGTATTCATGTATGTAGGCTTAATAATAGTAATATATACACCATGTCCTTTGCTGCTACTGGTGGTGTGAAGAATACATCAACCCAAAAAACTACAACTATTATTATTTATGTAATTATTTCTGCCATTTCTATTAGCCAGTCAACCTTGTTTATTTGTACGCCAGTAGTGGTGTGAGTGCCAGAGTTCATCATTGTTATCATTTCCATGCATGCACACGTAACATAAGTATATATTTTTCTTAGTTAAGTTAAGAGATGATCTCACTTTTGTTTCTTGATAGACAAACAGGCACATGGAGCAAAAGTGAAAGAATGAGAGAGAGAGAGAGAGAGAGAGAGGAAATTGTAGTTAGTTATTTTTTCATTTCTATTTTTGGGCGTTTTCTCAACAAGGTTGTGGCATTATTAGTGTCAAGTTGTAAGATGTGGAATGAAAATAGGTACTAAAATATGTATGCATTATATAAAATCCTATACACAGCATTTCCAAGAAGAGGAAAACTATTTTTCGTTTTTTTTCTCTCGAGTCAAGTCCAGTCAAGACGTAAAAACAGGAGTAGTGGAATAAGAACAAGGTTTTATTTTTGCTGTCTGCTGAATCGGATGGATGGATGGATGGATTGCATACATACTAGGTGGCTGAGTTGGAGTGTTAAATGTGCAATTATTATGGAGAAGAAATGTGTTTGCAGCATGGCGTAATAATAATAAAGGCTTTAGTGCTCTTGAGTATTAAGACGACGACGAGGGCTGAGTGGCAGAGAGCAAGAACACACAGATACATTTTTTTTTCTTTTGCAATAACAACAACAACAATAATCCAAGTAAACTAAAAGCTTTTGGGAGACAGGATCTCTCAAATGTATACAAATCGTACAAGTACACTTATTTTTGTGATTATTATAATTAAACTTTGCGTTGTTATTTGTGTGTATGTATATCTATTTTTATATAAACGCGTTTTTTTTTAATTATTAAGAAATCACCTGGTTGGTTTACATCCATACATTTTTTTTGCTTATTTTTTTTAAATGCGGGCTAAACCAATCAGAAAAGTTTAAATATACTATTTCCCTTTCTGATTGGCTGTATTTTAAACGTTTTTTTTTGTTAAATCGTACAATTTTTAGACGACGCTTTGTTATTCACTAGTCAAAAAAATGGATGTGTCCTTAATCACCACACCATATAGACTATATTGAGTTACTCTGAATACCTGAGAATTCCAAGAATGTAATAATAATAATAATAATATGCATTATGCCAAGTGAAAAAGGTGTATATACACATAGTACAGGAAATTTTTTTAAAAGAAATGCTGCAAGATTATCTTTACTAAGAATTGTCGCCTCTCCTTTCATTTCATAGTCCTTTAGGAATGCTGCCTATAACACCGTAGTAATATATTACATCGCAGTCCATTGAACACTATCATTTATTTTTTCCCTTGTCGTCCTCGAATTATTTTTTTTTGTGGGTTGCATATAGTCAGTGAATCTACGTTACTGCAGCTCCTAATGACCATAATAAATAATAACAGATTTTTTTTGTATAATGTATGTACACCTACATTCGTGGCATGTATGGTTTTTTCTATTTCAGTTTTATTCCATTTATTTCCCCAAAACTCAACATGCATACTATTTTTATCTGCCACAAGTGACAATACTAAGTACAACAACATCCGTATACAGTTGTGCAACTGTGACTCTGACTCTGTTCATTATTCTAAGATAAATACAACCAAAACAACCAAACTCAAGATTGCTTTTACAATAATAAACCATATATATAGCTTTTCTGTGTTTAGTATTTAAGGTAGTATAAAGGTAGGATAAAAAATTTATGAAAATTGGCACAAGTATGCAAGTTCCAAGTGCATGGATTATCGAATAGTACGGTGCTACAGATTTAAAGTTAAGTGGTATATACACTTTTTTATATCCTCGCTACACAACATAATAATAATATGCTCTGCTTAAACTTATGCTCTGCTTTTGCATTTTGTTGTGGCAGTTATTAAGGGAATTCCTTGTGCTCACCTGCTGGTATGGCACGGTACACACACACACACACACACAAACAAACTCACATACTTAGTACCGTTTTGTTGCTCAGACAAAAGAGAATGAGAGTCACATTATTTGAAAAGCAGTAAAGAAGAAGGATAAAAGAAAGTAGGAAAGATGAGCTAAGGTGTTTCCTTTTGGTTTAGGTGATCATGATTATCATGCTTCCATGTTTGGCTGCTGCTTGTGCTTCTGCTCACCATGTTGATGATGTTGATAGCTCAAGAGAGAGAAATATAATATTTTTTATTTGGATGTATGTGTGTGTGTGTGTGTGTGTGTTTGGTGGCGGTGGTGGTGGTGGTAAGCATGCATAGTCAAGTAGGTTATGTGAGTGTGTGTGTGTGAGAAAAGCCAAATGCAATAATGTGTGTGTGCAATGCGGTCTTGATATAATTATTAGAGAAAAACTTTAGCATCGCAATAGTAGAGTAGTTTTACTCACACACACACAGACACATTTCCTCGATATCTCATCCAGCAAACCTAACACCTGACGCAATAACCATGCTTTTAACGTTTTTCTCATTTATACTCCCAGAGAAAAGAAAGAAAGTGAACAAAGTAAGTTGACTCGCTTGTCCTACTATACCGCCGCCACCACTATATGGTTTTCGTTATGCGTCGTATAATCTTCCCTTCCACCTGCAGTTCCTTTACCCACACTCTCACACACACAAAATATGTCTAAAATACATTTCTACAAAATCGCATGCATTTTTTCAAAGTATCCTCCGGAAAACACGCAGCAGAGGAAGAAGAAGAAGAAATCTCACAATGTTTTTCGTGCGAATTCACATGAATGCTATAAACACATTACATACCTACATATATGTATGTATGGATATAGCTGTAGTTAAATGCTAAAATATATACGTTGCATATATTACACATGTACATACCTATTCACATGATCATCATCATCAGTTACTGAAATGCAAACACAAAAAAAAAATCGTTCGTACGTTTCTTACTATTTTTTTTCTCTTTATCCGTCTGAGTTTGGGTAGGTTTTTAGATGCATCTTTTTTTTACTAGATTCCAACAGCATGCATGTATATTGTGTATGTACCTATGTGTGAGTGAACAAAATACAAGTTGTGTGTGTGTGTTTTCTGTACAACTACTACTACTGCCTTGCAAATGTGTGTGCGTTACTTTTTTTTCTGTGAGAGAAAGTGAATGAAGGGGAAGAAATAAGCAGGCTGGTAGAAGAAGAAGAAAAATAACAGGCACGAAAATTGTAGGGGAAGAGATCATAGCACTAATCTTCATGAAAGAAAAAAAAGGGCAGGAACAAGAAAACGGAATGAGTAAAACGGAAGAAGAGAGAAAAAGAGAGAGTTGAGGTCTTTTCCTCCTCCGCTTAAATTGCAGTGTGTAGAAAATGGAGAGAAGAGAAAGAAAAGGTTTATAATATGTTGGTTGGTTATGGTCTACTGAACATACATATTATTATTATTTTCTTTCAATGGTATATAGCCTGGACTGTCGGCATACATACATGCTTACACGCACACACACACTTATGTTAGAGCAAGAACATTGTGCAGTGAGCAACGAGCACATAACCCGCATTTGTAAACAGATTAGAATAACTATTCGCGACGAACTCCTGTGCAAGTGGGCTGAGGACAGGTCTTATCTGCTGTCATATTCGTGTTCAGCATGTGAAAATCATCCTATAAGCCAATTACCCCCTGTTTTTTGTACGATGTATTCCCAACTAAATTGGGTTTTCATTTCCCGAACCCCAACCGAGGGTCAAAATATCTGTGGTAAGAAGTGATGCATACCCTTGAGAACAAATTTGGGTCCGATGAGTTCATCGGTGTGGGCTGTAGGCCGAACTTCGAACGGAAAGACATCCACTTGGAAACCAATAACTATTCTGCTTCACGAAGCATTGCTAAGGTACCAATTGTACCTATTATCCCTATTTACTCGACTGTTGCTATACTTTCGCATAAGACCTTACCAAGCCTTACTTATCATATTTAAATCCATTAAAAATACGAAAGTATAGGGTAAAGTCGGGTAAATAGGGTTAGGTATAACATAACACATACTGAAATTTCCGGTAAAGGGAGATTTTTTGGCTAAGGGAGATTCTGGAAAACGACTGGGCACGCTTTTTTATATGCATTCTCTTCTTCCCATCTCCTTTCCCAATAAGCCTTCTAAAGAATATAGAAAGTAGGGAGAGGGAGAGGGAGAGAATGAGGCAGCATAAAAATGCATGCCATGTCATGACACCAGCACCATCACCCTCACCATATCCCCCGTAGATACTTTGTATACAGCCACTTATACATGGGACTATATTTGCACTACTTGAGTTTTTCAGCCTTGTCTTCCAAGTCGTCCATTTTTCTGGCAAAAAAAAAAAAAATTACACAGACTGACTTGATGGGATTTTTGCACACGTTTTAAATGGATATAAGTTGGGAAGAGAAGAAGAGAAGGGGATCTTTTGAAGAAGAGAAGAAAAAAACTACTCATGTATTTTTTTATATATGCATTATAATATGTATATACGCACGTATATATATATACAAGTTTTTAATGAGGCACATTACATACATACAGTGCCCATATTATGTAATGCCCATTCATTACCTCCTCTCTTCTCACTTGTCTTCCCATTCATTGTAGAGAAAAGAGAGGGCACGTTGTTAATAAACCCCGGCTTTTTATACAAGAGAATGGAGCGATAAAAGGAAGCAATCTCTTTTACAAGTTTACACACAGGATTGTGATTTTCCCCCTTTAATTTTACCTTTTTAATTGCATATTATTTAAATCTGCCGTATTTATTTTAAATCCCACATGGATTGCTTGGATTCCAACCGAGAGATATAGGATTAAAAAGGAGTAAAAAGGTGAATTTCATGCTATCTACTACAGTGCCACTATTTTATATTGAGAATTAGTTTGGATTGTTCCATTTTATTTATTTTGATTGAGGTCAAAATGAACCAAGCCACACCAAAAAAAAAAAGAGAAGAGTCTACAAAACTGGAGTAGCCAATAGCCAAACCACTCAACAAATATAGTACAGCTCCAATACTTTTTTCTTTCTTTTTTTCTCTGTTCCTCACTTTTCCCCCTGTTCAGATTACACCTTTTTTTCACTCTGTGAGTTAAATTACATGTGTACTTTCTATGTATTTTCTCTCTCTCTCTCTGTGCTCTCTTCCCTTTTGTCATGTCAGCTACCTCACAGTCATCCCACACCAAAAGCATTCTCTTGCCAATTTTCCCTTTCTCCCTCTCTTTTAAAAGTATGGCTTTCTTTTATACTTTCACTTTTTCCTTTATACTTTTTCCCTTTTTCTACATCTATGATGGCTATGGCTACTACTACTACTGCTGCTGCTGCTTCTATAATCCTTTTTTGATTAATCCAATAGACACAGAGTAACGGACGTACATACAGAAATATATACCAATACTAGATTCTCACAGCCAGCGTTACACGCTGGACATTTTCTTCTGCTGGTTTAAAAAATCAAATACTTCAATTTTTTACATCCCTAGCCTTCCAACATCCAAACAAAATGAAACAAAAACTCATTTCAAGCATATGCTATTTCCAGCATATTTGATTTGACCTGTACTAAGAACCATCTCGTTGAATCAAAAGTTTTATTTTGATTTTGAATTGTAACGACACCTAGTCAACGACCGTATGTATGCAAGTCGTAAAACCGGCTTATAATATATATGAAGATAAACATACATGCATCGGTACAATATGATATCAACTACCAGGAAGCTATCAATCCCTTGATTAATGTATTTTTGAAGACGCTACCAAAAAAAAACATTGCTGCTGCTCTATACTCAGCTCCTTTCAACTCCATCCAACCATGTTTTTTTTTGCTCATTCCCATTTTCTCCTCTTAGTTATTTTAAAGAGAGGAAGCAAAAAAAAGATTACATGTATACCTACCTACATATATTACATTTATATACTAATATGTATGTAGGTAATATATTATTATGTGTATAGGTCTGCTGTGTTGGTACATACATTGAAATAGGACACCTCCCAAACACACAATCATCCAGAGTAAAAAAAATGGTGGCAGTCAGTGAGTGTGGCAATGGAAATGTCCAAATGAATGAGCACAATAATGATAGCTTTGAGCCATTTGACCCCCGGAATGTGAGAAAGGTGAAAGGTCTCTTGACTTTTACAAATTTTGTGACTATTTTTTATATTTTCCTTTTTCTCCTTTTTTTTACTCTGGGTACTCCATATATTATTATGGGTGTATCTGTCCTAATTCACCTACTTATTATTATAATATATAGCAGTCTAGTCAATACAAAGCTATTAAACTTGTTATCTAATTTCATTGTAAAAAAGGTATGTTCATACATACATTGAAAAAAATGTATACATAATATATGAAATAACCGCATGACATTTTCCTTCATGTGGTGTAAAAATTGGACTGTGAATATTAAAAGGTGCACTAGTATCATTATTATTTTTATTATATTCGTATCTTATCACATAAATATTCTTGGCTACAGTTAATAATAATAATAACTTTTAAAAGAAGGAAAAAAGAAGAAACAAGTGGCTAATTTATGGACTTACTTGAGTGAATTTTAGTGTGCATGTGTGTGAAAATAGAAGAAGTTGTAATTATTATAATTACTTTTGTTGTTGTTCGTGGTGGTAGCCACAGTGGTTTTGGATGTTTTGGTCGTGGCCCAAGAAGCTTGCAAAATAAGAGAGACTACATTTACCTCTAGGGCTAAAAATCCCTCTATCTCAAAGTCTGAATCAATAAAAGTTTAGTAAGGTTTAAATGAATTGGCATGTGTAGTAGCAGTAGTAGTAGGTGGAGTGAAGGGGATAATACACGTAAAAACCTCACCAGTATTATAGTGTGTGTGTGTGTGTGTGCATGTGTTTGGTTTTGAGGGAGTGGGAAAGGAGCGCGCTTTTGTGGCTAGCATTATAACTGTACTATAATGTGCAATGCACACTAAAATAAAACGGTGCTACAGACTATGATCACATATGTGATCATCAAAAAGGTGGTGCCTCCATCCCTAATGATAACAATTTGTGGGAGGCAATGGGTACAAAGATAGTAGCAGTAGTAATAACAATAATAATAATAATATGATGGTGGTGGTGGTGGGGTTTTGTAGGGCACGGGATAAAGCTGAGTCTGGGAGAATTTATACACAGGGATGCATAATAGGAGGACTATTAGAAGTACACACAACTAAGATCTGATATGCCATGCCAGCACACACACCGCCGCCGCCACTGTGAATTATTACCAGTGATTGCCGCACTTCTCTTTTCTCGCTAGTCCTTTCCACCACCAATACCACAGCATAAAATTACCATTTTCCTCTCTCTCTCTCCATTTTTTCTCTCTCTCTCTCTCTCTCTCTCTCTCTCTCTCTCTCTCTGGCTACCTACATACCTATCTACCTCTCTCATTAAATCTTTTATACATAGTCCTCTGTACACCCCTGTATATATGGACATGCATCATGTTTACATTTATAATTAAGTTATCCTCTCAAGTTTTCTTGTTTGTTTGGGGGAGGGGGGATTTCAAAACTAAATTTCATTATTATTTTCATGTTCATCTTTTGCAACAACGATCTTTCAGCCAGAGAGACAGAGAGCCTATTGTTGTGTATCCTTGGAGTAGTATACATACATATTTAACATTTCTTACTTCTCCCTTGTTCATTTCACTAACAAATTTATATTCAATTACATGCATACACACATTTTCTCTCCATACTCTTGCAATCCAACAAGCAACAAAACTTGTATACATATAGGTATATTAATTATGTAAATATGTGAGTAAATTCAAAGAAAAATCAAATATGCAAACAAAACAGAAAATTAGAGTAAAAATCCAGCAAAAAGTCATATGATGCTGATGCAACTTGAGTTAAAGGGCCATCTGTACGTAAAAAATACAAGCCAAGTAATTAACGGCATGTATGATATTCATTTTGATATTTGGTAGTTGTCTGTGTATTAAAAGTGTGCATTTGTGTCAACCATTATACACATTACATTTTCCTTTAGTTCATTATAAATCTCCTTTACTAACGAATTACAATTAAAAAGAATATAATATATAAATATACTAAGAAGAGAAATAGAGATAAATTTTAAACAGAAATAATCGTTAGAATCAGCAAATCAGATAAATAGAAATAGAGACAAAAAAGAATCGTTATTTAGTATGGATTTTTTTTATTGAAAAAAAGTATATAACAGGAAACCCATAAATGAGGGAACAAGAAAGAGAATTGAATAAAATAAAAGCATTAGCAAGAAAGAGAAAAGTGTGCTTGTACACTTGATAATCATCGTGATGATTACTTGGTGAAAAGTGGAAGAAAATTACGCTCACATGATGCTAACTTTTTTTTGCTACAGGCATATCAGAATTTTTTTAAAGCGAGAAATTAGTGGGAACATGGAACAAAAAAAAATCCTTTTTTGTTCTTTAGTTGTTCTTGTTGGGGAAAAATGTCTGTGAAAAAAACCCAACACTATATCAGTAGCAGAAGCAGTAGTAAAGTATCTTGAGAGATTGAAAGAGAGAGAGAGAGAGAAATTGGAAGACAAAAGATGCGCTGATGCGAAAGAAGTTTGTAATTTTCAAGTTGACTAGCTGTTCTAGTTGTACACTTTTCTAGAGTGTTTTCATAGTACAAGCTCAAGCACGAGAGTTGGAGCGAGAGAGGAGAGAAGAGAGAAAAAACTAGTACAACGGGTTGAACAAGAGATGAACAAGAAGTAAAAGTAGAAAAAAAGAGCAGAAAAAAAACTGGATGAAAACAAGTAAAAAAAACTTTGACGTTTTTTGTTAAACTATAAGGGTAAAGATAACATTTAATGGGAAGTGGAAAGGATCATTGTAAATGGGGTTTAGCAGATATTGAGATCAGCAGAGGAGCTCTTTATATTGTTAAAGTGTGTGTCACGTCTTTTTTTGTGGTAGTTATAGGCATTCTTATTTTTATTATCCACTGCATTCCCAGAATTAAATTGAATTAAAATAATTTTACATATAATTTTACAATGTAATAAGAATGCGCTAATTTTAAAACAAAAAAAGGTTACCAATCATATTTCTTCATTCAGTTTTGGCATGAGCATAGTCAGTGGGTTGAAGACTCCATATATGGAGTCACATAAAAAAATAAAATATAATTAAGCAGGAAAATTAATTAAATTAGAG
>JAHZNC010003748.1:0-25444 GCA_027744095.1 Zhuqinia jingwanae | reverse complement strand
TGTCTGCATCTTCTTCCCTTCTTTTTTTTTCTACTTGACTTGGCTTCTTAATTCTTTTCTTTTTTTTTTCTTCTCCAAATACAATTCATTAACAAAAGACTATTATACATGTAGGCTTTTTATAAAAAGAATAAATAGGCTTGTTCCTTGTCCGCTGCCTTCCATTCATTCTTACTTACTACACACATAAATACACATTTATATATGTGTATATTGTATATATTATGATTGTAATAATGACAATGGCAAGATGGCTGCCAAAAAATGATCATTCATTTATTCATTTACATTTATCCATCATCATCATCATCATGCACATGGTTTTAACCAATCAAAAAAATGAAATGTTTTTTTTATGACTCCCTTCTTCTTCTTCTTCTTCTTCATCGTCTTGTTCATCATCACAGAGAGAATTACTATTATCATCGTCAACGCTTCTTTTTTTTGCCTTGATTATGATTTGTGAGTTGTGTTCTTGGGCTGTAGCCTATCGAACAAGTTGACAATGATTTTGTTCAGCAAACTCACACATGAAATACACAGTCACAGTCACTCGCACGGAAAAAGTCAAATAATACTTGTCAGTCTTACTTGATTCTTTCATTTGGTTTCTCACTGGTTTGAAAACCACTACAATAAAAAAATTAATAAATTATAATAAAAAATCTGGGCGCTCAGTGTCTCTCTATAGATTAAATTTAAAAAAAAAAT
Organism: Zhuqinia jingwanae; assembly: GCA_027744095.1. NCBI lineage: Eukaryota > Metazoa > Arthropoda > Collembola > Entomobryomorpha > Paronellidae > Zhuqinia > Zhuqinia jingwanae. The sequence goes on along the minus strand of JAHZNC010003748.1, from coordinate 24,733 downwards.
AGAATGGGCTTGTCCTGTCAACTTGTCTTCTTTTCTTCTTCTTCTTCTTATTCTGATGATGATGATGCTTAACTCGTTTGTCACTTAGCTTCATTCACTCAATCTTTTATTATTATTATCATCATCGTTGCTGCTGCTGCTGCTCCTTTTTTTCTTTATATTTATTATTATTCTTATTATTTTTATTATAAAGAAGCGGTTGCACTTGCAGTCCTACACTGCATTATTGATGTGGAGATATTATGTAAATAAACTTTTATTGGAAGATTCAAGAACTCAAATAAGAATATACATAGGCATATTATTGGGGCAGGAGCAAAGGCACATGCATATATATACACTGAGCCCACAGTTATGATAATAATTACATGTTGTATCAACATTCTCCAGAAATTTTGTTTCGTTCCATTCAATAAAAAAATATACATTAAGTACGCATGTGTTTTTCTCCTTCAAAGCTTCATCATCATCATCATTAGCATCCTTTTCCATAAACCACAATTGATATCATTCTTTTTTATGACAAGGAAAAATGTTTTTATAACACACGAGCATTATTAATACACTACAAAAATGCAAGGTTTCCACCACCGTCTTGACTTCCTAACTCTTGAGTACATCAGCGCAAGAGAGAATAGAATAAAAAGGAGGAGGAGTCAAAAATTAAGAAAGAAAGAAAGAAGAATAAAAACGACTGCCTGACTACATTGTATAGTATGTACGTATATTATATTATCAACATGATCATTGTCATGATATCATATAGTATGTGTGTATTGTATTGTAAAATTGGATCACATTGCGTTGCATTTCATGATCATAGTAGAGTGCAATGATGATGATGATGATGATGATAGGATGATACTTTGGTAGACCATGCCAACAAATGGCTTTAAAAATGCCAACCCTTTTTTCCTCTCCTCTTGTCTTCTTGTCTGTTTCTTCTTCTTTTGTTCCTCTATTATAATCCCATTCTCACTACTTGTTCCTCTTTTATTCTTCTCATTTCTTTCACTTAACCACCAATCCAATTGAAGCCAACAAAAAAATGTCTTGTTTAAAAATACATTGTGTAAATGAGTATAATATTATGTGGAAGACGAGTGAGTGTGTGTGTGTGTGTGTGTGAGTGAGCAAGCTTTAGTACAACAGTTCACATTTCACAAAGAGATCACGAAGAATAAGAGGAAAGCGTAGTAACACTTGAAGAGATAAATGTCTAAAGTGTTTGACACAAACCAGAACCAGACACATAAACTTTTAAATTCTTCTTTTTTTTCCTAGAGATGCGTTTGCCTAGTAGTAAGTATGCACAAGGTATCTTGTTCATATCTGTATCTCTCTCCCTCTTTTGCTTTTTTTTTGTGTTTGCGTATCACAAAACAAAACAAAAGTCGGTTTATATAATAGTTACTTGCGGAGTTTCCTTTCTTTTAATATCTCAACAAGCGAAACAAGGATTTAAAAAAAAATCCATGACAAGTCTGGCTGTAAAAAATATGCTACATTTTTTGTTATATATATGTATATAGGTGGGTCAATACACACAGATATTTCAAGATGTTTTGTTCTTTGAAAATAAAGATTGACTCAAATGAACACAATGGGAGTAGGGCTAAGTACGGTACATTGCAACATCAATGATTGTTACAAACGCTTTTAAATTATTTAATGTTAAAACAGATAATATGTATATTCACGAGTAAGTCGTCATGAGTCCAAGTCAACGCTCACCAGTACGTACATTTTTTTGTTACAATAATGTTTTCCAGGCGTGCAATTAAATTTCACAAGTGATGCTTTTTTTTAAATAATTTTTTGTCCATTATCGGCATTATTGAAGGTTTGCTTATCACTTCTGTAACATCCATCCATATCGCCCTAATGTGCAAAAAAATCCAACTCTAAATTATTAGCATTGTATTCATTCCCACAGCCAAAATGTGTATACAACATACACACCAATATCCACACCAAAGAACGTTGACTTTGTTGTGGTGAGAGCAGAAAAAAATTATTATATTGTGGAATGATGGAATGAAGATTGTTGAATCCTTGCATTATTCTCCCATCTTTTACTCAAGTATATATATTTACTTTGTAAAAGTGTCTTGATAATAATATACATCATGATGGTATTTCCAATTTTTTGTTGTTATACTCCCCACATAACTCGCACTATCTCATTTGTATTTATATTTATTATACATGCTCTATTGATTCTTGTTGTTGGAGCACAAGAGAGAGAGAGAGAGGAAAAAACAGGAAAAGAAGAAGAATGATTATTTGTGCATGAATGAATAGTGGTTTAATATATGCATATTATACGCCAACTTGCATCTATCCGTTCCCCTTCCTGCTCTCTTTATATATATATAAGTATATAGTATATAGGTGCAGATATTTTTTTTACACTCCGCATGCATGATCGGATGATCACCGGAGAAAAAAAGGTTTCTGCTCGGTTAGATGTCAATACTGAAATAAAATTCAAATTTCCATACTACCCACCACACACAAACATTTTTATTCGTGTATATCAAGAAAAGAATGTTGTAAACTTGCATACACGTATCTACACATTCTATATACTACATTGTTGTTAGGTGATGTGGTGTATTTGTGTGCGTGCGTGGTGATGCGTTATGCACTCTCAATAAATTGTGAGTGAGAGTATTCCAATAATTTCCTCTTTTTTTATATATACTTTTTTCTTCCTTTTTTTTCTCTGTCCTCCTCCTTGCCTTCCTTGTTATTCCACCACTTAGCTTTCTATCCTCCTCAATTTCTCTTTTCCACTTGCCTTTTTTTTCTTCTTTTGTGAAAAAAATATACTAGAAAGAGAGAAAAAAAGAAAGAAGAATGGATAGGAAAAGAATAGAGGAATAGAATAGAGAAAGGACCAAACCACGCCATGCTTCTCTGCTTTTTACCTTTTTCAAGAGAAAAAAAAAAGATTTCCAGCTCCCATAGTATATTTAGTCTTATTGACTTGGTTGGTGAGCCGAGGAAGAAATATGTTTTGTTGGCTATGCTTCTCTTCTGCTGTTACGTATTATGCTGGATGGTTTGAAGAAAAGAAAAGTGAGATGGTTTAACAAACACAACGGAGTAGAATAATGATCATGTTTACAGTAGGATCATGATGATGACGACGATAATAATAATAGAAAGGAAGCAAGCAATTGTTGTTGTTGTTTGTTTGTTTGTTGAGTTGAGTTGTTAGGACAAAAATGGATTTTTCCTGGTTAAAAAGAGTAAGTGAAGGATAAGAAGTAGAAAATAAGTGGTAAGATTATTCTATTCACTGGATCCACTCTTACGCTCGCACAGAATTTCTTTCTTTCATTCTTTAACAAGCAAAGAGAGAGGTGAAAAAACCGGAGACCCACCATGCAAACCCAAATCATCATGCATTCTTACAAGATCATCGTCATCATCAACATTATTTTTTGGAAGAATCTTTTCTCCTATTTATACAACTTTTGTTGCCTTTCCTTTTATTATTGTCAAGTTTTATTGTTGTTGGCCTTGTCACCACCACCATGCTAGCCTTTTATTGTACTCGAGCGCTCTTTCTCTCTCTCTCTCTATTTACTTTTACCGGATATTCTGTAAAGAATAGAAAGTAAATGGACGGTTGTTGTGTTGGTTTGTGTGTGTGTGGGAATGTGTACTTAGTGCAGCAAAGAAAAGGGCGACAACAAATAATGGCTTTTGTGCATTATGTTCCTTTTCAATAAGAAACATTTTACTTGCATTTTACTATATGGCCGCATTGCAGTGCCAATAAATATGTATATTGATCCCTCGTATTTGTATACATACATGCATTAGTATATGTACATACTTTTCTTTGGCACGTTACCAATGCAATCACAACCACCCACCATATTTCAATATTATACTGATCGTTTTTATCGAAAATCATATAGATATGTATATATTGAGCATGCCAAAAAATAACTCGTATACGACATATTTGGCATTCTTAAAAAGTCCATTGTAGTGGTTTGTTCATGGATCACTTCACTTTATATACTTTTGATGATGACGATAATGATGCTGTCATTATTTTGTATTGTGTTCCACTGATTTATTTACTACTTATCGTTACATATACATGTACTGTGTGCGTAAAAAGGAGGAAAAAAAATCTAGACCAGGAAATAATAAATAGGAAGTTGGGCTATTGTCCTGCATTGTCACAATCCAACAATAATGCAACCATCCATTCAATTCACAAAAAAAGACCAATACCTATTATTATGATTATTACCATGAACAACATCATCATCATCATCATTTTTCTGAGCAACTAAAAATGACCATCATTATTAATACTACCAATCATAGTAGCACACGTACATGAAAAACCGATCCGCCTTCACTACTACTTCACTCTGTAATAAAGTTCACTTCACTTTCTTCTTTTTTTTCTGATTCTGATTATTTTTGTTACTATTATTATTATTATTATTTTGTCCTGCATGAATTCAACATTTTGTGTTATTTTTATGTTTCTTCTCCACACACATCCAATTTTCTTTCCTTGTTTTGTTACTTTGATGTCACACCGCCACCACCCACCAATCCCGATACTCATATTATTGCATTGCATTAGAAACCCCCCCCCCACATTTCACATATACTATTATAAATAAATGTTGTTGTCCATCTCCCTTTTGTCCTTTTTGCCTCTCCTTCTTTTGTTATTATGACTAGATGGATGTGCTTTATTGTGCTGATCATCATCGTCATTTTTATGGTCATCCCATGTAAATGGTCATAGTATGATGATAATGATTGTGGTGGCGGTGCTAACAATAATGATAATGATGATGACTTTATTTATACTTTTGATGTTAGTATTTTGTTGGGATGATGTCGGAGAGAATTACTTTTGACTGTTATACTCTTTACTGTATTGTGTCGTATACATTTTTTCTGTATTCTTGTCGCCGATATATTCTTTGGTGACCGTGGTTCCCATCAAAAGTTATTAGGGATGCATTAGAATCATATTAACAGTTATATATATATATATTTACTTCACTTTATATACTTGTATTTTTATTTTTCGCTCTGTGAAGATTAAACATGCACTTGTAATAATGATGAAGATGCAAATATTGTCATATGTATTTATTATATCTTTTTGGTCGCTAGTGGGGTGAGTATCCCCTTATCCTCGAAATAAATGTACTCAATTTTCCTCCTTCCTGGAAAACAGACCGGGACACCAGACGAAACATTTTTGTATGCCAAACCACCTCTCTGTAATAAACATGTCTGCTTTCCAAATGATAATAATATGAAAGGAAGAGTCCGGTGGCTGGTGTCCTTCTTCAACATTTCACTTGTCTGACCATTTTACTTTTCTTTTGCTAAATCAGTAATAGTGAGACAAAAATGAATCTATGTAAAATAAAACTTTTTTTTATTTTTTAAAACACACTTGTTTTTCTTGTGTTACCTTTCTTTAAAAATTCCAAATCCCATTGCGTCATCAACGGTACATAAGCCATGATTATTGTACTTATCAGCAATGCTTTAAAAAAAGCATAAACGGACTTTTTTTAACTGGAAAGCAAAAAAAAAACTAAAAAAAAACATGAAAAAATGTCTACAAACCTATAAGTCTAGAAGATCTAGAGAGAAAGAAAGTTTGCCAAAGGGTTCTCAGTTCAGTCTTTTTCTTCTCTTGTCGTCTCCCTTTTGTGTGCGCTGCTGATTCTTTTACTTTTTTGTCTAAAAAAGAAAAAGTAGAAAAAGGTCCTTCTTCTTTTAATGATTTTTTCCACAAGCTCACTTTCCTATCTTCTTTTCTTACTTTCTTTTCCTTCTTTTTTTTCTCCAGAATAAAAAAAAATCTTCTTCATCAAAAAGAAAAAAGCTGGAGAATGAAAAGAAGAAGAAGAAAAAAAGAAAGAAAGAAATGAAAAGCTTAATTTTGTCGTCGTCTTCACCATCATCATCATCATCATCCACAACAGAGAGAGTCGTCCTATTTTATCCCTCTTGAATTAATGCTCTCTTGCTATTCTTTTTTTTCTTCTTCTTTATTCCTTTATGTCCATAACAAGTCTATTCGGTGTGGATCATCATCATCGTCGTCGTCATTTGGAGAAAATAAATGCGCGTACACGAAGGTATAAAGAAGTGCACAATAAGCAGACATAAAAACCAGAAAGTTCACTTTTTTCCTTTCTTCTCCATCTTTCTCTTCATTTTCGTAGAATATATTTAGAAATCCTCAGAATAGAGACACTACCAGGATTACTAAAGAGATGAACAAGAGTAAGAATAGAAGAAAGGCAAAAAAATAAAACAAAACTTTTTTCTCCGTTTTTAATACAAAGTATTACGTATTTTTTTATATGAAATAAAAAAAAAAGTATAAAGGAGTTGTATGGTGTAATCCATCTAAGATTAACGTGTAAAAGGAAAAGCCTGACAAATTCCATTAGTTGTTGCAGTACCAGTCTAACAACTAGGCCACATACATGTATACATATATACGCATACGCAACAAAACTAGTTCGTTTATAATGAACGATCCCTTTTCTTTAAAAGTAAAATAAAAACCCTTTTCTTTCTTTTAAAATTCCGCCTTTTGTTTGACAAAAAAAAATCCGTAGCCACGGAGAAAAGAAAAGTCTTTTATTTTTTTATGCTTTGCATTGCTTTCCTCCTCACTGTTATACTTTTTTCGTCATTTTCACCGAGGACGCTAACAAAAAAAGGGTCTCCTAGTTTAGTGTTCTTTTCTCTTTTTCCCTTTTTTATGTATTCATTTCTCTTTTTTGTTTAAAAAAAGTTCCCTAGCTCTTTATAATTTCTCATTTCGAAGAATATTTCAGGCAACTTGAAAACAATGAATTATGTTACACCATTCTTTCATACACAAAAAATTTCTGGCATTTTCCCCTGCTGGTGATAATGACTAGGACGACATTTTTTGTAATCCAACATGAAATGCTGGTTCAAAAACGAAGAAAGTAAGTTTTTTATTAAAAAAAACATTGCAAGGGACTCTTAGAATTACAATACTAATGTTATAGAATTTGATGATGGTATCATCATCATTACTACCTAAACACGAGTATTTAAAACCAAAAAAAAAAAATGATTCAAAAGGAGCATATTATGTTACAAAATGATATGCAAAGTAGATAGTTTTATGATACCTCCTCTGGTACTTTGGTACACACACACACAAACATGCAGCAAAAACATGTGTAATGGAGTCTGTGAATCATGCTCAAGTTTGTGTGCGTGCAGTTGTCATGTATGTGAGTTGCTGATAAGCGTGTCTAATTGCCCAAACTGAGAAAAAACAAAAGAATGACATGCGTAATATTTTTTTTCTTAAACTCTGTACTTACTTCTGCTCTAAACTAGTTAATCACCAACCACACGAATCCAATAACAATAATAATTGCTACACCTTTTAAAAATATACCGAATAGGCACACACACACATACCTATATTGCTGTTGGCTGAGGATTAGGACAGTAGGAATTGTAAAGTATGCAAGTATTAACTGTGTGTAAGTTATTATATGATGATCATTATTCATTACAGTTTTCATAAACAAAGATTTGTTGTTGATGTTAAATACTATTATATTAATAGTATTGATACCTCGGTATATGTGTACATACCTAGATTGTTGCATGAAAATGTTTCATCCTATTTGAAAGATAATGCTTTGGTTGACATAATGGAATTTTTCCGGTGGCGTATGGCATTCTATTCTCGTTTTTACCCTCTCTCTCTCTCTCTCTCTCTCTCTCTTTTGTGTAGTGGCATCTTTGTAGGCATAATAATAATAACAGCAGTAAGTACACACTTAAGTTTTTTATTCTGTTTTGTGTTCCATATCCTCTCTTGTTCCTTGCTTGCCTGGTTAATATTAGCGTTGTTGTCATTAAACCATTCAAAATGTTTACAGCAGAGTGTCGTCGTCGTCGTCGTCTTGCTTTGAGAATGAAACAAAAAATATAAAATAATGCTTTTTTCTCCCTCTCTTCCGTAATATTTCATCATTTTAATACCATTTCACTGTAATAGCTCAAACTGCATGCTTAAATTTTTTGTTGCATATAAACCCGCTTCCTTTAAAGAAAAGTCAAGAGAAGCTCCCACGTGTGGTGTTGATGATGTGCACAGCCTAAGAATATGGGTTTTTGATGTTGTCTAAGATGATGATGATGATGATGATGACAGTTTATGAGGAAAATATAATCCAACTTTTTATATTCAAATGCAATTATTATATAAGTTTGTGTAGACTAAATATATACCTAAATTTATGTACCTATAAATATTTTCATACAACACACACAATTACTGTTGTCTATCTATAAATCAGTAATTACTCCACCGTAACACAAAAAAATGATGTAGCAAAGTAATATATTGTTACACGGTTTATTTTCAACGCATTGTACTTCATTTGGATACTTGAGCAATATAGTACTTCATATAAAATGGCATGGTTTTTTTTTAATGTGAGGCGACATGTTTACCATGATTATCCCGTGCCCCTCTCATCATTATTAACGCTATTTTCATTCATGGTGGCATCTACAGTTGGAATGTGGACGATGATGATGCACACACAGATGCTATTATACTGCTCCCAAAAATATCAAAGATTCCAGCGGATTATCTCCCTCTGACTGTTTTTTTTGTCATTTAGGCATATGCACAACGCTCACTGTGTGCGCACTAAATAATAATAATAATAATAACAACATCAAGGAATCAAGGATAATAATGATAATAATAACAAAATGCTGCTGCTCGGATTTCGGCTGCTGAACAATTCATCGGATTTTTTTCTTCTTGCCTTGGGTTTTTTTTTGTCTCGGAGTTTTGTGGGCATACCAACATCATATAAATAATAGGTATGTACATATTATGTACTTACATAATATGACATGTCTACCTACCATATTACATTTTACACGACAAGCAGGGCTTGCAATATACACATTATGTAGGTATATGGCATGTCGTGTATCGTTACAATGTAAAGCTTGTTGACTTTGACTGTTGTTGTCTCCAAAGCAGTATATCAAAAGGTAATGGGATTTTAGCACTGTTATTATTACTAGAATGAAAATTATGATTACTACTATTATTATTGTTGTTACATACGTCGCGTCTAGCATGACGACAGACGATCTACTACTCCTGCTGCTACTTTATAAATTTAATTCTCTTCATAAGGCATTCTTCTCTCTCTATCTATCCTTTCCAAAAAGCCCCTTTTATACTTGTGTAAAAAATGCATGATGATGATGTGGTGGTGTGCGTGTGTGGTGTGTGGTAGTGCATATTTATGACAAGACAATGATCCCTGATTCTAAATACCACTGTTGTTGTGGAATGATGATAATGATGAGACATTATTATTTGTTCCATTCTTTCTCTCTCTCTCTCTCTCTCTCTCTCTCTCTGCCTGCCTGTCTCTCTTTGTCGTTCCGTTGCTGCTTCTGTTGTTATGCTTCGTTTTCTTCCTCTCTCTCTCTCTCTAACAAATGTTTGTTGGCGCGAGGTCAAATAGTTAAACACAGTGCCAATTTAGAAAGCTGTTGTTGCTGCTGAGTGAGTGAGTGAGTGAGTGAGTGAGATTCCATTCTCATCAAGACAATTATAACAACAGCAGTGCAGATACACAAGGGCTTTTGTATTTTTTTAATTCTCATGTACTTTCGAATTCAAAACACTTTATCCTTTCTCTCTCTCTCTCCATCCGTTTCTGTTATCACCATCATGACAGCATATACTACTTACATGTTTTTTGTGGTGCGTGCTCGGGATGCCTTTGGGGCTAATGAGAAATGATAAGATGATAAGGAAGGAGAGTGCATAATAATAAGTAGTAATAATAATAGCTGTGTGAGTAGAAGTGGATATATACATAGGTACACACGTAGATGTAGATTGGTTGGCTGTGATTGCAATCATGGTGGCGTGTTGATGAAAGCATAAAAAATAATAATAGTAGTAAAGGAGGTGGAGAGAATGAGAGCGCAGCAAGCAAGAACAACGGGAACAATGATTTTGATGACGATGATCATCATCATCCAAAGCTGCAGCAGTAGCATCGTTTCTTTGGGGAACGGCTTCCTGATCATGATCTGATAATAGGGAAATGTTAAAAACACAAGGAAAACACCCAAGAGGCGGATACAAAAGAGCAGAGAAACAAACGCTCATTTTCTTTTGTATTATCTCCCTCATATCCTCTTTTTATACTTCTTTTCTTTTTCTGACAACAAGCCATCTTAGCAAAGCATACAAAAATGCACACTAAAAACAAGCACGTCTACGCGTCCTCTATGCTGATATGCTGCTGCATGAATTAAAAAAAATATATGACAAAAGCATAAATATGTGAGTTTATGCAGCAGCGTAGCATTTTGTACTACCACGACAACCATTATTATTATTTATTTCATGACTATTATTAGTTTATTATTAATGTTTAGAAGATTATGAAAACAAACGACAATGCTGATGACATTGTTTATTATTAAATTATTATTATGAATATGAAGGGAAGGGAACATTTTGGACAGATATGATTGTATACTAGGTATGTATACTACAACTCTTTCAATATGAAATGTTTGGCAAAACACTTTCTAATTTTTTTATATTCAAAAAAAAATTAATGAATGTGTCTTGGGTCTGAATTTTGTCTTGTCGTAATTTGTCGCATTAAATGTCACAATAATAATGCACGCTTTGTGCATAATTTTATTTATATACATAAGCTTAACATTATTATTTTGTTATTATTATTATTATTATTATGCCTGTGTACATCATGATCACACATTGGTTTCAACTTTTGAGCACATCCTCATCATAGCCATCGTTATCTTTATATTCACCGGATGGATGCGCAAAATTGCTGAAGTTAGTTACCAGTTTTTTTTTCTTCTTTTTTCACTTGTATATAGAACATGGCACATAATATATACTTGATGTGGCATATGTATGCATTGCTGGTATGTTGTTAGTAGGATGTTGCGTGGTATCACGACAAAAGGGAGACGGGAAGGAACAAGTTTGTTAACGTGAAAATTTATTGTGTGTTCACCGTCATCGTCATGTTTACAGCCCAGACAAGGCAGGTCTTTAGCAAAAAGTTATTATTATTATGATGATTATTATGATTTCACTGTAAGTTTAGTGGTACAGTGGAGAAGATTTTTGCTGTGGCTGCTGCTCCTGCTGCTCCTCTTACTACACCGGTATAATAATGTGTGGTGGCTTAATAAATACATGACTGCTGAGCTGAAGCCTCTTTTCGCATATCTTCTTTTTATACAAATTTGCTCTTTTATTATTATATTTTATATTTTTCGCACAAATAACAACGTGAAATGAATTATGACTGTCATAAATGGAACATTTTATTTTATGACTTTTGTTGTGTGTGTGTCTTCTTTTTTTAAGAGAGAGAGAGAGAGATGCACAAATATACACACACAACAGTTCTTACAAACGTGTGTAGGAAGGAAGGAAGGGAAAAAATAGATAACACAAGAAATTAAACTTGAGTCTTGTCTTCTATTAACTTTCTTGGCAAACTTGCTTACCGTCTCTCTCTCTCTCTGTGTGTATATGATTTGATGACGATGATGTGATAACGGTAAATAATGCATAATATTTGCTTGTATGCGTGGTGGTGGTAGAATTTTATTATTTGTTTCAACTTTTTTTTAATATTAAAAATCATATCATTTATTTATTACAATTGCTTTTGCAATGAAGATGATGATGATCATCATCATCATGACATTTATATTTTTAAAATGAGCATAGCTGTATTGTATCGTCCTTTGGATTCATCCCTTGTTAATAATTTTTCAAAAAAAAATAATAAATTGAGTTAATAAATGAGAAAATATTATCCTAAAACAGGAATCCACAGACATATAAATAATATAAATAAATTCACATTATTTGTGTAACAACAGAAGGGAAAAATAGCGTTTGCTCCACTCTCTCAGCATCCCAAGAAATATGCATATGTATTTTTTAAATAGCACAATAATAAAGTTCTCTCCTCTATCTCTCTCTGGTTTTCTCTCTCTAAATACAAAACTGTTCTTCTTTTGTGCAAGCAAAGAAGAAAAAAACTATTTAAAAATATAACATAATATACACCTAAACGTGTAATGTAGTAGACAAAACACACAGCACAGTTGCATATATAATATCATCATCATATCCACATCACATCATATCTCGTTAAATAATCGACTTTGTCTCCGATTCATTATAAAAGTCATTTTCTATTGCTCATATTTCATATTTCTCTCTCTTGTCGCCGAACACGACCAAAAAGAAAAAAAGATAATACGCGGACTTTTGTACGTACAACACACGCAATATACATAACTACATAACACACACACTTATGTATGGTTTATGTGTTACACAACACAACACACACACATGTCAAAAGACTTATTTAATTTCTCCATTGCATTCCTTCTTCTACTTCTTCTTGTTCTTCTGTTCCTTTTAATATCAATTGCAATCCAAGTAGTTGAAAAAAAACTCACTTTTTTTCTTTCTTATTTTTTTTTTCTTTCATTTTACTCTTGCATCTTCTTCTTGTGTTTAATCTTCTTTATCGACCCATCACACAGTGTGCAACACCATCACACAAAATCTTATTTTATATACAACTTTGTCGACCGGCCGTGGCGGATTGTATCTAGACAACACACACCAGCATCACAAAAAAGGATATGGCAAAATGAAATGATGACGACGGTGATGATGATGATAAAAACATCCTTTTCTCTTCTTCCTCTTCTTTACTTCCTTCCATGACGACAAAGACAAACGTCGAAGAAAGAAATGTATTAGTTGCATTGTAAATAAGGCGCACCAAAAAATATTATTTGCTCATTCAGACCGTGCATTTTATATTAACTTTTTTACGCTCATCCTTTACGTATGCAAACCTTTTTTAGATGACGATGATGAGAATAAAAAAATTCTTGAAGACTTTTTATGTATTTTTTTTAAATAAAGAGGAGAGAGAGAGAGATGATATTATTATTATTATTATGATTATTAATGAAACAAAAAGAGGAAAACGTGCTCAGCCCTTCTCTCTACGCTTTGACTTTGGCACTTTGTCTGATACACAGCGAATAGAGAGAGGTATGTGTATATAATAATAATTTTTTTATGTAAAAAAGCAATACAAAAAAGATTTAATTTCTTTTTTCGTCTTCATCTTGTGGCGTCTGTTCTTTTTTTTCTGCAACTCTGCTGCTTGTCGTTATACTGTTACTACATGTATATGTTATGCTACTTCTCTCGCTCTTGTTCCCTTTCTTCTGTCTTCCCTGCCAAATGGGATTTTGTACGGAAGACGAAAGAAGATGGAACGGTGGCGAGGACAAAGTATTTATAAAAAAGAGAATAGTAGCACTAATAATCATAATGATAATTGTTTTGGGCTGGCAAATGATAATACTAATAATATGTCTTACTCCTTTGGCTGCGCAACAAAATAGATAAACGCACACATTTCTTGGTCGTCATGCCTTTATTGTTCCGATATCGCCCAAAAAATCATACATATAAATATATATACACATACATACATACATATGTAGATTATTAAATGTATAATCATTATTTCCTGCATATACCCCTTTAGCTACACTAATTTTGTTTGAGCAACACACAACTGCATTTCTTCCTGGCATTCTTTCTTTTCTTTTTTCATTCGCATTGTGTTTAGCCGAGCATAATAATATTAATTATTTTATTGCTGTATATTTTTTTATTGTGATAATGTATGGCACATCCATATAGTTACCTAAATTGCAACGACAGCAGGAGCAGCATATCAAAAGCAAAGCGCAATTTACAAAAGATATTATGTTTGACAAAAAGAAGAGAGAGAGAGAGAGAAAACGTGAGCGAGCAAAATGAACAGATGAGGAGAGAAAAAAGAAGGAGACGCTTGTGAGCAAATAGAATTGTTGGCATGATTTCCCACAATATCCATCATAATTTCACTTTGTTTTTGATTTGGGCGTTGTTGTCTTTCCTGTTGTATTTATCATTATTATTATTATCTTCTTCTCTCTCATTTGTTTTCCTTTCTTATTTCCACTGCACCACACTTTTCTTCCAATGACAGAGTACCACTGACAAAATTGCACGGAGCGAGTGACACCCTGTTCCAAAATTTCCCATCAATCACAGTCTCCTTCTCCTGCCAATGTACAAAATGACAAACGCACAAGAAAGAACAGTAGAAAAATCATAAAGCACATATTGCAAAAAAATATTTTTAATTTTATTATTAGGTAGGTATATATATACAAAATATAATACCTACTCGTTTGAATATCCTCACATAAATACAATCTCACCAAACATGTCTTCTTCTTCCCAAATCTTTTTGTTTGTGAAATGCCCTATTAACATTTTACTTACTCTCATTTGTCCCTCTTTCCTATCCTTTTTATTATTATTATTATTATATATTCTCTCTGATTTATTTACTTTTAGTTTTCTTGTCTTTTGCCAATAATAAAAAATAGTGATGGGTTTTTTTATTCAGTGCATAAACTTATACATCCATCTATATATATATATATATTATGTTATACATACCTACCTATATAATAATACGCACATATTGTATTCATGAAAAAAAAATTCACAGTCATCATCAAGAAGAAGAAAATGTGAATGACCTTTAAATCAAAGAATGAGTGAATTGTAAATGGCTACATGCATATGCACTGCATAAAAACACACAGTACTACAAAAAAAAAGTTGTGATTCACTTTATTTAACTGTGAGTGATGTGACGATTATCATGATGATGATGATGATGAGCAACAACAGTTATTCATTCACTCACTAAGCCAGTTTCATTATTATTGCCAAAATGCTTTTATCCCATTAAAAAAATTTTTTTGGTACAAAAAAAAATTTTATTAAAAAAAGGGGTTCTAGTTCCATTTACAACGTGTTGATGAAAGACCAAGTGTACAAGGGAGAAAAAAACTGTTGGAAGAAAAATATGTTCCATTATTGCATTATTAATTTTTTTTCGTGTGATTTACTTACATTATTATTGCGCTTGGAAGAAGGCAAAAAAAATTAAAATGTTTCAAAAAAAAGCAAAGATTAAGAATCATACTGCTTCTCACAGAGCTTATAAATATACCTACATACATTTATATCAATACACCACTATAAATGCATTTACATCTGGAAATGGCAATAAATAGTTGCATCGCCGCAAGAAAATGTTTTCTTCTTCTTGCTGAGATGCGATGCTCAGATGATGATGACGAGTGATTCTTGCCATTTGACTTTGACCATTAAAAAAAATTCCCACTCGAAATTGATTTTTTTTTCCTTTCATTATTCCTGTCAGTAGTACATACTACAAACACATTGAATCATGTTGTGATGATCATGATGATAATAATAATCCAAGTATAAAAAGAGTACAGACAAAAATAAATATTGCATTAGAATCATAAAGTACACATAATAATATATAGGCATCTTGTTTTAGCATTATCTTAAATAGCAAATAATAGACACAGAATCAGAATAGGTAGCTATATTGGGTTTTTTTGTTGATTGTAAAAAAAATTATAGTTGCTTCTGTTGCTGTTGCTATACACTTAATGATGATTATATTTGCGGTTGTTGTTATAAAACGTGATGGGTATTTGGCATATGAATCCTACTTCTTTGCTATCTGAATTATTCTGACTACAAATTTTTGCTACATGTTTTATGTAAGATGTGTGGAAGTGCAATTTCCTTTCTTTTTGCTAGAAATGTTCGAGCTTGATTGATTTGCAGAGGCATTTTCAGTGAAAAAGCAGATGCTCATGCATGCATTAACGAAATTTGAGTTTAAAAGAAACCTTGCTATCAGTTAGCAATGCAATTTTTTGTTTTTAAAGAGATAAGATGGTATTCTTGAGAGAGAGAGAGAGAGATAGAGAGAGAAAAATAGCAATCAATTTGTTGTCGAATAAATAAGAACGCTTTACGTCGAAAAACTTTTATTTTATTTCTTTTTTTTGCGTGTTACACTTTACTTTGGTGTTAGGCAATCAACTGTCTTCTTCTCCGAACAAAGTAAAGTTGCACCATTGCTGATTATTGTGAGCATAGAGTTATCTGCTAGTTTGAGAAGGAAAGATGATGATGATGAGGTAAGTGTCAAAGGTCATGCATTTTGGACCAAAATGCCTGGGCAAAAAAAGCTGAGTAAGAAAATGAGTAAAGTTGAGTGAGTGAAGGTTCTGAACAATTAATACAAATGTATAGTTCACGTAATATTGCTTCCTTCTAACCAAGTCTTCACACCCATCTCACCATGCTAGACGTTTACTTGTGCAATGGAACATACACCAATTAAACGGCAGCCAAACATAGAGTGCCATTTTTTGTAGCATTCCTTTTCTTAAGTTTTTATCGTTTTTCATCATCTTTTGGCTTTGTATTGAGTTATCACGGAATCAATGGTTATAAAAAAATGTATATATCATGGCGTGATAAATAAAGCAATTCAAAGCTCTCAGGTGACGTTTATCAGGTGACCACCAAAATGAGGCTTATCATAAAAATATATAGGTATTATAATTTTTTTCTTCTTCTTCTTGCGATAAATTCTATCGTCTGACAAAACAGCACAACACATTCATAAAAATAATGATGATGATTATATATGTGAGAAGGAAAAGTGTATTAAAACTTGCCTTTTGCAGCCTGACTATTTATTTTTTTATTAATTAGTTTGCCGTGATATATGAACATCGGTGGTGGTGGTGGTGGTGGTCACCACTACTATAATCCAACCAAATACTATTGTACAGAGCATAGAGTTGTAAATTATTTATTGCACTATGGACTATGACATCAAAATAATTTTTGTGATATATCTTGCTCTCTATATAGCAAATTGCGACACGGCGCCACAATTCTGTTCCATGTAGTAGCAAGCATGCCATTTTTTGTACTCAGTACTCACTGAACGATTCCAATTGACCACTCTTTTTGACCTTTTATTATTCTTATAATAAAAATGATTATTACAACATTTTTTTCAGGGTAGAATCCAAGTAACAGTGTTAATATTACTTAACAAACCCAACCCAATAAAAAATAATAATATAAAAGTAGAATATAAAAATGACGGGGATGAATTAGTTGTGTCTCTCTATTGATCATCTTTATCCTCCTCATCATCATCATTTGCTCATCAAAACCATATTGCGTTTTTGTATTATAAAACTTTTGCAAAATTAAGAAGTAGAAAAACACAAGTCAACTACTGTAATATGGGATGGTAATGAAAAAGACGAAAGAAAAAGCATATAACTATTATATGTACGTTGTTTGCTCATGGCTCATCAAAGTATTTAAAAGTAATAATAAGAATGATCTTTGATTTCATGATCATAAATTAAAACTATTATAACTGTTATAGTAGTAATAATAAAACAAAAAAAGGATTAATTTATTAGAAACTGAAGTTTAAATCATTTTCAGCGCCTTTGCAGTGCTTGTATAGCAAAAAAAACGAAAAAGTATTAGTCCCTGATTTTTGACAGGTGTTGCAAAGATACTATTGGGCTAGCTTGAATAATCTAATATGACAAAACTGAGAACTTTGAAATAGTGAGAAAAAATCATATGAGTTTATATGTTTTTAGCCATGATAATTATAATTATTGAGTTTTACTTACATGCGACAATAGTACAATTTTCCAGAGGCACGGCCATTGAAATGGGATATTGCTACTGCTTGAATTATAATGCTTGAAAATATATAATAATTCATAGGAACAAACAATTCCCTTGTTTTATCCTGTCTGACGAGTATCCAATATTTTAAGTATGACGACATATATTTACGAACCAATAAAATTACTAGGTATATGCACACATATTTTTATCCAGTCATCATCATCATTCTCATCTTGGGTTTGTTGAATAAAATTTGTCGTTTATTTTATTTTGCAAAATCCAGTTATTATTATTTGTATAGTATATTAGGTATGTTGGTGTTTATTATTTAACGTTTATAATGGATGAATTCTTATTTCTGATGAAGGAGAAATTGATTTAAAGAAGAATGATAATTTTATTAGAGTGATAAGTGTACATATAAAACGTTTGAATGACCTCAATGGTCACCCCAGACAAAAAAAAACACAAGTAAAAACAACAACAAGCAAATAAGGAAACTAAGAGAACAGCAGATTCACATATTATTTTATTTACAAAGAATAAAAAAAAATTTAATTGAAGCTTATGTATAATTTATTATTGTAAAAAAATGAGAAAGAGGTATTTAAGCTGTATTGGACAGCAATGCTAAAAATTCAGTTGATATAATTGATTGCCTTCTTTTTTATTAAAAAAATACTTGTTTTTTGTTGATTCGCATTGACATCAACATCAATTCCTGCCGACTATGAGTTTTTGGTATTACAACAATTGCTCTTATTATAATAGTAATAATAATAATAATAATAATAATAATAATAAATTATTTATTATTATTTGAAATAGGGTTGGGTTTACGTCATAATACCAAGATTTGATGAAGAAAAAATAATAATATCCAAGAAATGAGAACAACTTGGCATTGATTTGTTATTTTAACTTGAAAAATTAGGTTCAATGGCTCATGTGTTAAATTAATGCATTAAAACAAAAAAATAAATTTATACAAAATAATAATAAGTGTATTTTACATTTTATATAAAGTTTTAAAACGGGTTTGACGGGTTTGAGTATTTTACATTAGTTATACATTAAATTATTTTTATGTGAAAAATAACGTAAAATATTTTTTTCTTTCTATTTACAGAAGAAAGGATATCTACAATTGTCTCTCGTTCCCCCGAGAAATAAAAACGCAAAAAAAATCGTCTCTAATGGTTTTAGTACAGCGGCTTGATTGCTATTATTTTGGGGTGGAAACGTATCAAGAATTTAGCCTATAAAACAATCTCACAAGGAATCTTCCTATAAAATCTTTAGTATCATCATCATCATGAGTTCAAAAAGGAAATCTCCTCCAAATAAATTTGAAGAGGCAGGAGGTAAGTATAGTGAATACATATAAAAATACAAAGTAAATTATATGTGATTTTAGTAGTAGGTGTGCTCTCTTCTCTGAGAAAAGCTGTTGTTGGCTCACGTTCATACAATTTTTTTTGTTCTATTTCTATTCTTTTCCGTGCTTGTTGTGTCTCTCCTGCCTGCGTGCTGCCTGTCTGTCTTGACTCGTGACTTGGGAACGAAACGAACATGCAGAGCGAACACAAAAGGGAGGCGGAGCCGAAGAACAAGGGCGAGCGCATTCGAACCAAATAGCGGCAGGAGTAGTAGCAGTAGGAAATAACAAAAGAGCAACTCCCTTTGTGTCTGCTTCGGAGCAGCAAGACGACGAGGAACAACAACTGATTCAGAGTGAGCGCTCAGACAGGAATCACGACGAAGACGATGAGAGCTATCATCGTGACTTGGCTGTGGGGGATGACGTGGATGATGAAGATGGAGACTCATCATCTCTAGTCCCAATGGACTTTCAACAGCAACATGGATCAGCTTCCACAGTCAGTAACAATGCAACAGCAGCAGCAACAAACAATGGAAGTGGTGGTAGTAGTAGTAGTAGAAATAGTAGAACGCTGACGGAGGAAGATTGCGGAACGGGGAACATTGTATCCCCGTCATCATCATCATCAGATGAAGAATCTCAGGTGATGGTGAACCTGTTGAAAACAAGGATGGACTTTCGTGACCATCAGCCCACTAGCAACCAAATCAGTACAACGACAAGCTCAGTCTTTCCAAATCATCATCCCTACTCAAACTACGCCAAGAATAATAGTAGTAGCGGAACAAAGTCCCGTCGTAGTAAGCCAATCAACAACACTAGTTGCGGTAGGAATCTCAGATCAAGTAGCAGTAATATTAGTAGTAGTAATAATAACAACAACAAGGATCTCGAAGAGGATGACGAGGATATGGCTGTTGGCGGTGGTGGAGATAATTACTTGGGCGGTGGTTGTGACGAGGACGACGTTGGGGGGTTGGATGAGGAAGACGATATGATGATGGACAGTATACCAAGTTCATTGTTACAAACTCCTCCACAACAGCAGCTACTTCAACACTTGTCATCATCCCGACAAACACGCCGTGGTCGGCGGTCTCATTTACAGCAGCAGCAGGCCCAGCAACTTCACCAGCATTTTGTTGGGGACGGTGGAGGAGGACCAATCAGTGGGGATGAGGAAGAGAATGACATGTCTGACTTGGGGTCTTACTGTACCCCACACAACTCAGATAGTGAGGATATCCTCAGCGCTTTGAGCAAACAGCAAAGTCTTCTTAGCGGTGGATCCGGTAGCAATAACGGCCCTTCAGCAAAGTCAACAAGGTCCCGCAAGAGTCCTCCATCATTCCCAAGTGGCAATGGTCCGAATGCTATTAACAATATCAATAATAATAACAACAATATTGATTCAAAAAATCATAAAAAGAGCATGGATGATGTACTCAGAAAGCTTACATCAAAGTTTGGTAGTCCCGGTAATGCCAGTAATAATGGAACAGCAGGTTCCGGTCATAGTACAGGAAATTCACCCAATCACCCACCAACCTTCCCAATGGATCAACAAAGGTACAAAAATACATATGATATATCTTTTTTTTGCAAATGTTCATGCCATCAATTGTGCACTATTGTACACACACGCTCAGGTTCAGGTTCTCTAGTATCTGGCAAGTATGTATGCAAGTAGAAATAACAAAAAATGTTATACAACTTTTTGTTTGAAGTTTACCGAAAAAGATAAACAAAAAGAGGGCCAAGCCAGAAGAAAGCTCGCATTCGTTCCTGTTTGTTGCTTCTTTGTTCATTGCAATATTCAATTTACTCCACAAAAATACACAATTTTGCAAAAAAAACAAAACCAGAACAACATGAAGAAGCAAAAGCCGCAACATAAACGCAAAAAAATAGTAGACTGAATACTAGAGATTATGTAAACTGTGGTTAAACCTCATTTGCCAATGTGTATATAAAACTGAAGAAAAGAAAGGTTTTTTTTGTACAAAATTTGAAATTTGGGCCAAAAGGCTGCCATTTACTATCATCATCATCATTCTCAGCAACTTGATTTACAAAATTTCATTTTTATGAATTACTAAAAAAAACTTGTTTTATTTTCTGTACAGCATTGCCCCACTAGTTGGCATAGGAGATGATGAATCCCTTCTGGATAATGAGCAAAAGCTCTCAGCAATGATCAGTCAACTACAAAAGTTACGAGAACAGATTCTCACAACAAAATCTAATAATCCTCAGCAGAGTCCTCTTCCCCATCATCATCATCATCATCATCATACCTCTCCGTCTTCTCATCATCATCAACATCCTCATCATCATCATTCGCAAGATAATCAGTCAACAAACTCTTCCTCAGGAGGAGTTGCACAGAAAGCGAGTAGTAGTTCCACTGGTGGTGGTGGCGGTGGAGCATCTAACGCTTCCAGCAATCTACCCACCATTAACAATACCAGTAGTAGTAATAATAATAGTAATCATAATAATAATGGTACTACATTTTCCTCATCATCCTCCCAAAGTCAGTCACAACAGCAGTATCATCCCACAAACAAGGTAAGAAAAAATGTCATTTCTCTTTTTTTCGCATGAGCAAAATTTTCTATCATTTCTTAAACATAATTTCCAAATCAGAGAATTATAGAATGTATATCCCCATAATATTTACTCATCCTCGAAAAAAAAAACACATCAAATTGATGTAATATCAAAATAAAAAATTACATAAAAAGGGATTATTCAAATCTTGTCATTTGAATATTTCATATATATCACAAGGTATAACATTTTTGATGAATTATGAACGCGTGTTGTGTGTGTGTGTGTGTGTGTGCCGCTGCACTGTATATTATTGTGTACATTCACCACACACTATTGCATTCTCTCTTTCCAACTTTTTGTTAATATGTCATAAAAATAGTTGGGGGAAAAAGGGAAAAATATACCTCCTTTAACTATACATATTAATATTAATATGTCAGTTTCATCCCTTTTTTCTGTCTTCATCTCTATCTCTCTTCTCTTTATGTTTGACTTGTTTTTAAAAAATCACGAGTTGTTTTGTGTCTTGTCTTTTCTGCATAATATATAAAAAAAGAAGAAGAAGAAGAAGACTTTTTTCTGTCTTGTCTGACTCTAGTAGTGCATAAAAATCATATCATATTCATAATGTGTCGTTTGTGTTCATAGTACAGTAATATTTTTTTAATAGTTTTCCTTTTTTGCTCTGTATATTATGTGACGGTTGGTTTGGTGGTGGTGAGACGCGTGCAACAGCTGCTCCTGTTGTTTAAAAAAAAAAGAAGAAGAAGAAGAAGAGAAAAAATAGAAATAAATACAAGAAGTAGTGTTCCGTTCCGTTGTCGTTTGTCCTTTACAACTAAATGTCCCGAAATGCACCACACCGACGCTGTGATGATGACGAAGAAGATACTATAAAAATGCATATTATTATATAAATCCCACTGAGTTTTATTTTTTATATGCACACAAAAATACAGATAATATGTATGTATTATTATTATTATTATGAAAGCCTATTTTTTTACAACAAAATAATATAAAGATGTGGTAACAGGCAAATGCAATAGAACAGACAAGACAAGACACGAACAATTTTTTTTTCGGCGGAAAAGAAGAAAATTGTCACAAGTTATTTTGTCGTTGTGATTTTTGTTTCTTGTTCATCATTTTTTTTTATATATATGCATATAATTTTTTTAATGTTTTACGAGAAAAGATGGGACATAGTGTGCGGCGGTGTGATACGATGCATAAAAAATACACATAAGCTCATATCGCTCTATTTTATGATCAAAATATGTATCTAATATTGTCAAGCCGAAAGAAGAAGAAAAAATAGAAGGAAAAATTATTATTGAAGAAGGTGCTTATTTTTTCCCTCTATATTCCAAAAATAAAAATGGGAAGAAACGAGATAATTTTCTTGGCATATATGCTTCAATGACTGGGGTAATAATATTACAACAGGAGCAAATAAACACACACACAACTATGTATACTTCTATGTACACAGTATTACAACAGCAGCTTGTAATAATGTAATATTATTTGGGAAATATGGAAAAGAGGGAGGAGGAGGAAAGGTACATCAAAAAAAAAATGATGATGTGGATGATGTGCCACTATTTGTACATGTTATACAAAGTTGTTGCGCTTCTCTTTCTAAAACAAGTAAAACTTTATGAAGACAAGGAAAATTCAGATTTTCATAAAAAAAAATAAACTTAAAAAAGATGTAGTGCATATAGTAAGTCAGTGTGTTTGACTGTATGTAATACAGAGAAGAAATAGTGATTATGTTGCCATTGAAACGGGTTAGCTGGTGAAAACAAAGAAGGCTATTTTTTTTCTTTTTGGTGCTTGTATACTACTACTGAGATATCCGATATCTTTGTAAATGATCTTAGCTCGGATTTTTCGCCTTCTGTCTCATATTTGTCATCATGATTTGGATTGATGTTGATTTTATCATTTTAATCGTTCTCGTTGTGCAGACAGACATGAATAGAATGTAGTAGTAAAAAAATGAAAAATAAAATATTAAGTTATTGAATAAGGAAGGAGGTGTTGCGTAATGTATCTCTTTGGAAAGACGTTTATAAGAAATTCAAACTGCTCAATTTTGTTGTATAGTATGTTATTATTATAGTGTATACTATGTCGTCAGTAGTAGCTATGTACATACATATATGTAGGTATACACGTTTTTACATAAGTATACAATAAATAATTTTTGTTTGGTACATGAAAAGCAGTTGAAAGTATTTTTTGTGACCTGTAGAGAAAAGTGACAATAATTTATGACAGGGAAGGATTGGTGCAAATAGACACAAAAAATTACATATGTACAAATGCGCACGCAACTCTTTGCTTTGAGAATAATAAATGCAATAATAATAGCTATTATTCATTTTCCTGTTTTCAAATACTGTTTGCTGTTAGCAGCTACAAAAGGACGACCCTCCTTAGAAAACAATTTATTTGTAAATTGATTGACTTGACATTACCATCTTTGAATATATATATATATATATAAGCTATGATTTTATATGCATCTGCATATTACGTGGATGGAATGTAAAAGAAAAATCCGAGCTATTACGTGACATCTTGGTTTATCTCGCGTGCTAACCAAGTTTGCCCAAACATCCAATAGTAAAAAATAGTAGTAGTGGAATAGATAGATACAATAACAATAATGACTGGATACAATTATTATTTTTTAGAAGAACGAGAACAGGAGACAAAAAAATGAGCGTATAGGGGCAATTTACAAGACATACTTCCGTTTGATGTTGCACTGGGTTGTGTGTTTTGTCTGTGTATGTTTGTCGTTGTTTATGTAGCTCCTCAGATTTAAAAAAAAATGGATATGAGTAATATTGCAACCGTGTGTTGTGTGTGTGTGTATTTCACGTGTTTTTTTTTGTCCCGACTCCACGCAATATTAGCGTCGAGAACGACCAAAACATGCTTTAAAACCGCTGCAGCGGCTCAAGGATAACAACCGAGAAAGGAAA
>JAHZNC010003747.1:0-19057 GCA_027744095.1 Zhuqinia jingwanae | reverse complement strand
TGGATAGCACTTTCAGTCGTTTTCAATACTCTCTGGCACTATTATTGTTTTACTTACCTTACCTACATATATTCAAACTACAAAACAAAGCACCCTTTTAGAGTGTACATTGTACATGCATAAAAATCAACCCCATTTTAACGGGGGTTGCATTTAGAAAAATCTGCTTCAGAATCAATCAACCCTACCTACTACTACCTCTGCTGAGAGCTTATTGCACTTCAAGTTTTACACATGTTCATTGCTTCCTCAAAATCCTCAACTTAAAAACAGATGTCTATTCACAAGTGATTATATCAGCAGGGAAATCAGAGTCAGACACTTCAAATAAATTTAACATTTTTTATATATGATATAGTTTAAAAAATGATTATCAAGCGTATGATAACAATCAAACCTTGATGACCGCCCACACTAGCATATACTGCCCAATAGATGTATTATCTTTTCTTTATTAATGTAACAACACGTAGCATAAATATACCTCAAATAAAAATAAAAATAATTCACATTTAAATGTTTGTAAATTGAAGTCGTATTTAAATAAAAATCGACCGTATAATTTCAAGTACAGAATTTGTTACTTTCCAATATTTCTTGGTGGTACTTAAATTTCTGACACATGACATAATATGCATGAGATGAGGTAAAAAAATTGTATTTACTGTAACTGGTTTGATAACAGTGACCCGTGTCTCAATGGGGTAGTTCATTTCGAGTATCACGGGCCATGAACAAAATGGTAAGTGAAGCATCATGGAAACATTGAAGGGTCACAAGTTGCTTACTGATGAAATGCACACGTTATCAATGATAATCAATCAATTTTTTTTTACTATGACACATATGGTAAAATTGTATGACGAGAAATAATGAAATAATACTTTGAGATATTCTTGCTGTTCAAAATAAAATTGTCTTGAACATACATTATACATAAAAGATTCTTCTTTACAAAATTTTCGAGGGTATTACGGTTATCACAAGTTGAAAATGGGTCAGACATTGTCCGAACCAATTACGACCAAGCACTCTGCGTCATGTGAAAATGTCAGGTTCAAAGTTGGATCTAGTTCTATGCAAGGATGGCGAGTAACAATGGAAGGTTTGCATAGACAGTATAATAAACGTTATGAAAACGGAGGGTTGTGACATATTATTATGATTCACCTGTATTAAATTAAACATTCCCACACCTCTGCTTCTTCAATGTGAACTTGTACTGTACGCACTGGGAAGTGGAATGGAGCCCGAAAAAGTTTGTGAGGATTTGATACGAACATGCCTAGCCCCAGACTGTCAGATGGGTGGATTAGGATGTGATAACATGACAGTTGTACTTGTATGTCTTTTGCACGGACAGTCTTGGAGTAGTTATTGCTCGAAAATTGCAGACTCTCTGGATTCAAACTGCATGACCACCAGCACAAGAAAAATGCGTGATATGTCATTGTCTATAACAGATACATCGGATGACGATGATGATGATGACGTTATTCCTGCAGATAAAATAGCGGCTGCCAAGTCCATTGCTGCTTCGCTGTGCAAGTCACTGAGAAAAGGGGAAAGTCTGCCTGTTTCAGACAATCAAAGCCATCAAAGCGCAAACGCGTTGGTCAATGATTCAGAACAGGTTCAAAAGGTATTAGAGGCGAATGAATATATTCACAATAATACTGACAGCGCAGGAGCAGGAGAGATTGTCACTCTTCAGCCGAGTAATATTTCAGGTTCACCAAGTACCGGTGCGGATTTATTGGGTGCTCTGAATTCTGAAGTGCTTGGAGGAAATCAGTCGGAAACACAGCACCAACAACGTCCTGCTGATGACAAGGGAAAGCCAACGAGTAAAAATTAAGCGCATCAGCAGCAGTTTAGCAGTCTCACAACAGCAAAAAATTGATTTTTGAGCTACGAGATTTTGTTTAGATCAATTCAGCTATAGACATAACAAATAGGTATTTATATTAAAAAATAACAAGGTTAAAAATAATTGTTAGATGGAGGAAAAAGTATCTTGATAATATTGTGAATATAAAAAACAAGGGTATACTATTGTGAACTTTTGTGAATTCGAATTAACGTGACATGTTGTGAAATAAATATTTTTTAATTGAGAAATGTGAGTAAACTGACAAGGGACACGTTGTTCTACGAGTTTAGTGCAACGCTTGAGCACATCGTCTTTTCCATTTCCAACCATAAGTAATAAGTAATTTCAAAGTTAAGTAGTGTAACATTAAAAGAAACCGGAAGTAGTGTAGAGGGCAGAGTAAGTTTGTTTATTCAGAAAATCTTTTATATTCTCATAAGTTTTTATCGTTCAATGACAATCACATTGTCACTGTACATTTTCATTGATCCTCATTAATTCATCAATAATTCAGTGATATTAATTTTTCATTGTTTTAAAGAATTTACATCTGTTAGCCGACATGCCAGGGAAAAACTACAACATTGATTTCACATCTACTACTACTACANTACAACATTGATTTCACACCTACTACTACTACATGAATCCATTCTCACATTCGCTCAAATCATCTTCAAGATTATTCCATCCCATACACCTACATTAACATTATCATATTATTTCGGGATATGTACGCATCAACATGCTTAGTGATAAAAAGTAAAGATGTGGCTAATGTGCACACAAACAAGCTACAAAGATATTTCCACTGATTGTACATAATTTAGATCGGCAAGTTTAGTTTGGTTAACACACTGACAAAATATTAAAATAAAATATTATGAATGCAAAGGCAAAAAGAAGAGCAGTAACAAGCATCATATCATAATAATGTTTATGCGCTACAATATTATAAAAGAGCATAAACACAAAAAATCTACGAGATATCCGCCACCCATCCATATCCATCTCACCTCCCTACTTATATAACAATTTTTCTACGCATAATAAAAGAGTAAGAGAACCAGCAAACCAATCCACACATATTCACACAAGAGAACATTGTTAATATGACATCTACAACGAGAAAACTCTCTCTTGTAAAATCATACTCTCATTTTTACACACAGACACATCACATCGTACCATATACCAATACACAAAGGCGAAAAGGAACAACGGATACTCAATTTACCTCCCTATTATCCTCTCTTCTCTCTCTCTCTCTTTACCTTTTTCTTATCATTCATTTTAACTCGTGTTTATTTGGAATTGGAAAAGTAAAAAGAAGTCTACATAATAATAATAAACACGACATAGGTAATACACACATATAAAGGAGAGGAGTAAAGTAAATTGCGATCAATTTGGTTAGCTTTTCAGGGAAAAATGTCCTTGTGGAAACCTGTGTGCATTCCATAGGTTTTTTTGTGCAAAAACATCCCAGAGTCAGTCAGTTGAGTGGTGCTAGCCACTGCATTTGTTGGATAATCCATCAAAAGGCAAGTAAACGTGGATTTACTAATAAGTAGTCAAAAATACAAAGCTCTGCTCATCATATCATCATCATATCATAATACCGTCACATTACATCATCATCATCGTCATATTTTAGCTCATCTCATCATCCAAATTGCATGAATATAAACGCCAACCATATATCTTCAACCTTAGAAAATTGTGTGCACACGACGAGATAATAATAATAATAACTTTACACACCTTTTAACACATGTAAATATACGTAGTAATAATTACATATTCCTCATTAAAAATGCATTGCAGTTAATTTTAATTACATTCACCATCATCATCATTTTAAATTTAGTAAGTACAGCATTTTACTTTTTACTGTCAAAAATGCGTTTTTCAAGTGGTGTGTTGAAAAGGCACACTACGGCGATAAGATGGACGACTGACGCCTGCACTTTTGCACTGATCTCATTATACATAGCTCAAAGGGCAAAATTTAAGTGTTGCGCCAGAAAAATGGGAAGCCTCCCCTGTGGTTAGCTTCTCTTTCTTCTTCTCCTTCTCCCTCATTTCAGCCTCTCAGAGAATAGCTCATTCACAAAAAAAAATACAGAATGCAGAATGCAGAATAAAGTAGTAGTAGAAGAGTGGAAGGTCTTTTTACACCATACCCAACACACATTGCATTGCTCAAAAGCTCTCTCGAGAAGGAGTGTAAATACAACTAACAGGAAAACAACAATAAATTCTGTATAGATTCACAAGATAACGAACAATTAAATTAAAGTTAATTGTTCCAAAAAACTAATCAGCAAGGTGAAGATTCTATTGGTTTATTTGTTTGACATTATTACAGGGCAATATTCATACCAATATAACGGAATATCACGACTTACACATATGTCGCGCTATAGTGAATATGTCATACTTTCGACCTTCGCGCAATTTCATAACAAATTTTGACGAATTACAACATACAAATGGGGCATTGTAGAACTGGTAGCGTTTGTCCTGGAAAAATATATTCCATTTACATTTCGAATCAGATCATTGTAGTACACCAATAACATTTCGTCATATCAATCAGTGGTTCTAAACGGCGAGATAGCGAGTTACTGTGGCGAGTCTTGTCCAGAAAGCGACATTTACTAGTTCAATGAGGTCATTCCTGGAATCCTCATTCCTTGCTATTAGCCATTTCATTATTTTTAAGTAATTTAACGGATTGGATACACAGCTGAATGCGAGCAATTTTCTAAGTATATTTTTTCCGTACTGTCTTGCTTATTGTTTGGAATTTGGATAAGGATAAACAATAATTATTACTGAAGGGATTGATTGATGTCCCTCTTGGTTGCATCTTGTTGAAGGGATAAGGTAGTAAGAAAGATTTTTGCGTATCTTATTTTCAAAAGTTAATATGAAATCATTAGGTTGTAAAAGTAAAAAAGGTACTACTATATGCATAGTAAAGGGACAATCAAACAATTTAGAATTTTATAATAGTTGAGTCTATTCAGTTGTTTATCTGGAGTTAACTTGATGGAAATATGTACATTGCTTCATAAAATGTCGCAATACTTCATTAAAGAACAAAATCGGTATGAGAGTTTTAAGTAGTTGATTTGGGACGATTTTACGTTAAGCATAAACATATTATCGAAGATGTCATACGAGTCATATAATTCATAAGATAAAGGTTGGACAGGTTAATTGGAACAAACAAACTTATTTCAATCATTTGGGGAATAAAACCAAACCTTTGGCATTCTTGATTCATTAAATGTTGAGAATAATCGAAAAAGAGAATTCATTGGTTTGTGTTGTTGTTTTTTAGAAATGAATTAGGCATTTCAGATTCAGATATTTTTAAATGCACCTGCCTATATTGCCTATTATCACCTGTGTATTTTAAGGGCTTGAAATGCCGGATTGTTGCAAGATAAATAGGATAATACATTTTGTTGTTGTCAGTTCCTGAATGCAGTGAATGCATACCGTGCTCTTCTTCAGCTTATTACTGAATAGCACTAATTTATCATTAAAGTTGGAAACCGGCTCGAAAAAAACTAATTGTAAAAAACACTAGCAATTAATGTGAAATCAATGAGTATTTTTTGTTAATTATTTCATTACATTGGTCTGCTTTTGGGGTTTTAAAATTCTGTTCGAAATTAAAGATGGTAAATATGCCAAGGCCAACGTGAAATATATAATAATATAATAATTCTTGTTTTCAATTTGTTTTCAGATATTTGGCCTTCAGTTGGAAATTTTTATCATGAATAAAATGATGGGTTTATGAGAACATTAAAAGTGATATAAATAAAACTTTTCAAAGTGTTTCTGACTTGAGTTCGAAAAAGAAAATATTTACGCATGGACAATGCAAGTGAGCAGTCAAGTGACAGAGAGCTGGAGAAACCACCCACGTTAGTGGCACAGTCGTCAGGAAGGGGCAAGGCGGCAGGAACAGATATTGCCAGCATTGCAATGGCTACAATTAGTGAAGATAAAGCTGGTAAGTATATAAAATGTGGTTAACATTTTATTTACTAGAGATGCTGCTGACACGTTTTACTATTGTTTTTCATTGACTCTTTATCATCGTTTATTTTATTAGCAAAAATGCCAGTTTTACAACCAAATGTCAATATAATTGGGACAAGGACAAAGTCTGGAAGGATACATAAACCAGCTAGAAATTTTAGCAGTGATGACTATGTTGTGCCCACATTAATTAAAAGACGGATTCCTAACAATAGTAGGGTGAATTTAGGAAGGACAACACCTTCAGATGCTACTCCCAACTCGACCACAGTGTCGGAATTAGATGCGGTAATTAATATGATTTTCTGAGCCGTTGCAAAATAAATAATAACAAATTGATTTGTCTAGATGTAAAGTTTTGATTTGTTCTTTACAGATACGGAGTAAACTCGAGCAAAAGTTTCCCAAGGCGGCTTCGGATGATGATGAAACTCCGTTTACGTATATTATTGATGTTTGTTTTAAAGAGAATGATAGAAATCAGAACATGTCAGTCGCTGACATACACAGTAAAGTGAGTTTCCAGAACATAACATTGAAACTAATTAACATCTTC
This sequence comes from Zhuqinia jingwanae, assembly GCA_027744095.1. Classification (NCBI taxonomy): domain Eukaryota; kingdom Metazoa; phylum Arthropoda; class Collembola; order Entomobryomorpha; family Paronellidae; genus Zhuqinia; species Zhuqinia jingwanae. The sequence continues at coordinate 12,563 of JAHZNC010003747.1, read as the reverse complement.
ATTGTCTCACAAAATGTTGGCATCTTTTTGTGTAGGTGAAAGAGAGTCATAAAAATTGGACAAAGGGACCATACAAATTACGAGACGATGAAATAAAATTTGTCCAGGAGTGTGTAGTTAAGCAAGGTTAGTAAATGGAATTTTAATTAGTCATACCTTTTGGTAGAGCTATAACATTAGCATTATTGCATAAATTAATACTCAATACAAAGTTTACAGTCAAACTATTAATTTAAATTATAGAATGGTCCAGGATATCAGTGAAGGAATGGAGACTTTTAGCAGAGGCTCTGAAAGATCGAATGTTCAGAATGAGAAAGCGATTCGCTAAAGCAGGGCGGATCAGTAAAGGTATTATAAACGATTTAAAAAAAAAAGTTTTATGTACATGCTGTTTATTTTTACGTGTTGCCACTTTCTTCAACCGTTGTTGACTGTCTTTTTTTAACAGGGAGGCGTCGCATCAAAGAAGAGGCAAAAAAATCAGCACAAAATGCACGTTCACTAAAAATAAAGGAGGAGGATAATTCTGAGGAGGAGTTGGTTGGTAGCGATGAAGAATATGAACCTATTGATGAAGAATTGGAAGAATCGGATAACTTGGATCAAATGGACGACTCATCTACTCACAGCTCCAAGCATTCTACGAGATCCAAAGATCCCATCGTGAACAAAGTTCGTGGAGGAGGTAGTAAAACATCCTCTGTAACCAATGACGCGGATTTTGACCTAAGTTTAGGGTCTGTTGGGATTGATGACTTTGCTGGAGAAGATTTGAAAGAAGAAATGTTTGATGACTTGGACAGTGCACTTGTGAATGAATCAAAAACCAAACCTGGTGGCAATTCCATGGTTGATGCCTTACATGCTACTCTTCAAAAGGACGGAGGTCTACAATTCGATCCAAGTCAGTATGAACCACCTGCGTTGGAGAAGGATGGCAACATGTTTGCTTTAGATGACATGGAGGTCGACACAAATTCCTGTAATTTCTTTGATGAAGGTGGATTTGGTAGCGCAGAAACCCCTACTGGAATGTCAGAAGAAACGTTCGGTGATATGGAGCAAGATGATGACGTGAAACCAGATGTCGACACGTTGTCAGATAGTGATCAACGTAGCATTTTAAACAGTCGCCGTTTGTTGCGAGAAAACGGTGACAGATTGGATTTGGAATCAGTTGAGATTGAGGAGTCATCAGGAAATGTAAAAATGACCCCAGGAGTAGGTACAGATTTGGAAAATCCCGGCGTGACAATGATTTCTACCAAAATTGCGCTTATGTGTGCTTTGAAAATCTCGGAGGACTTTCTCCCATCTACACACGAGAAATATTTGGACCGCTTGGAAGAGTCTGATAAATATCGGCACGGGGAGTTGGACGACATTAGAAAGAAGTTCAATATAAAACCATCGGCTGTCGCTGCAAAGAGGAAACTGATGCAAATGGAAAGCGATGCTACTAAAAAGGCCAAAGTTGCGCTCAAAGTTATGAATGGCACTGAGAAACCTAAACCGCATCCGTATCTTAGATCTGCCTACGCAAAGTGTCGTAAATTCATGGAGGATGAAACAACTGTCATTGAAAAATTAGGGAACAATAAAATTTTAGCTGCTGGGCGAGTCATTGAAATCAATTACGAGAATTATCTAAAAGAGTCAGACGTTGATCTTCAGTATGACGATACATGGTCAGGTATTATGCCTAATCTTCCCCCTCCTTCAGCGTCAAATTGTCATGCTCCGTGTTGTCGACTTGGCTGTATCTGTTCCTCAATAAGTGAAGATATGCCACCCAGGAAACATTGTGGGAGACCCAGGTGTTTCTTCGAGTGCAATTGTCAAAACATTCTCTTTAACAGCAACGACGACGGAGACATACGTAGTCGTCTACGACCACGTGTGAGCTTGCTGAACTGGCGTGCAGAGTCAACGGAAAAGGAGAAGGAACCAATGGTAAGAAGGAATATATATGATAATGTCACATAAATAAAGATGATATAAAACTGTATTGCTTTTTTATTTTATTTAAATCAAAATTATGCATATAGCTACAATAAGTGTTTTATGCGATAAGATATGTAAATTGTTTTTCTACTTCTCAGACAAGTTATCGTCAGATGGAAAGAGGGACCCATTTCATTCGAATGCGACGAACACCAGCACAGCCAGAGAGATTGCGACGTGAATTTGTTTTGGATGGAAAAGTTGTGGAAAGGAATCCAACCAAAGTGGCGAAAGAAAGGCTTAGAACCAAGGCACTTTTGCAATCTTCACATCGTAGAATCATGGCGAAACCTGAAGGTCATAGATTTATGCGCATCGTAACTCCTAAAGCAGAACACAAACCTAAAGTCAATCTAGAACAGATGAAGAAGAAATGTACACCCATGAGCATTGACGTTGAACATATGAACGTTGACATGTAAGTATATTTATTTGTACCCTGATCAGCTGTGATGCTGTGAATGGAGAAGAATTTATTTATTTAAATAATTTTCTAACTTGTATTATGAATACTTTGAAAAAATATCTTTCCAAAGACCGCAAATACGTCCAGGAAATAAAACTCAAAGTCCACAATCTAAACGAGAGGTTATAGCTCCGCCCACTCCCCCGCCAGCCTCTAAATTGACTGCTAAGGATGTTGAGGAAATGAAGTCAAGTAAGTTGATAGTCGAACTATTAAAATCAAAATACTTGCAGCATTTTTTTAACCACTTTTAGAGTTTCACGAACATTGCATTTATATTTGACTTTTACTCTCAAAACAGTTATTCAAGAAATGACTGAGGACTGTCAACTATTGGCGTTGGATGACAAAATAGGATTTTTCTCTTGGGCGAAAGGAATGGTGCGTCCTAAAGTAGTAATGTACCAAGTGATGCAAGGAGATGAATTCAAAGTTCCATGGTTGTACCTGCCTATCCCACCACCTGGTTATTCTTGGATTTGTCATTATTTAGCCAGTTCGTTTGAGAAAACTGATTACGTTTATATTCCTGAAGTGAAATGTTGTCTTTCATCCCATGCATTGAGAGTCAACATGAACACTGCATTTTTGAAAAAGAAACCTGTGGTATTTGATGTGAAAGCTGAAGGGACTCCTCCAGGAATTGGAAAAATTTACTTCTTTCCTGATCTTGCTAAAGTGCTAGTCTGTGGCCCGTTCAAAACGGATCAAACTACCATCAGTCCTAAAGATATAGGAAACGCTGACAAAATTGCAGCAGCTCTTCAGCACATGGACAAACTCAGACTTTTGCAACGATTTGGAGATGATCGATCATGGAAGCGCTTTACGTCTGCTCCAACAATATATCCAATCAAGAATAGAAATGTAAGCCAATGTTGTGCACATTACATAGGTATTATTATTATTTATATATTCTTTTTTTTGTGATGAATGACATTTTTTAAAATGAATTGCAGGATAACGAAACTATCCTATCTCCTGAGGAATCAAGAAAATTGTTTGCACGACTTTATCCCAGCATTATCGATGTATCATCTGTGAGACAATTTAACATACAACAGCAACCTATCCGTAGGCCTATGACCCCCAAAGTAGCCTTTGATTGGTCCAATGCTGTGAAATTTGTCGGTTTGGGAAGCTCAATTCCTGCTGCTACTGCAACTTCTTCGAATCAAATGGAGAATCGTAACTTGACTGAAATTATTACAGTGAAACTATAAAACAAAAACAGCGTACACTTTTAGGAACCCGATAATTGCTGAGCATTACGAAGTTGCATCTTGTATATTTTAATTTGTTTGAAGCAGAAAAGTTATATAAGCATAATAATATATATGAAAATTTACATACATACAAATGTTTAATGTGTTTACTTGTTACAGAATTTTAATGTATTGAAAGATAAAAAAATATTTTCATAGGATGTCATATCTATTGATTTTAATATTAATATAATGTACATACTTCATTTAATTATACAAGTCAAGCATTTACGTTTTATGTTATTTGCTTTATTGAATGTGTTATAAAGTTACAAATCATTATAATTATTTAGATTAAAACTATAATAAAAACGTTGTAAAATTTATTGAAAAAGATTAAATGCGCCTGAAACAAACCGTCACTAGTGTTTTATTTTGATATTTTTACTCATTAAAAATTCTTCCATGTACTGCAAAAAACTACAGACAAATTCCGTAAAAACAGGAAGCCACAGAACTTGTGGACAGAGTGGACACGGTAGAGTACAAGCAGATGCATGCATGCATGCATGATAATATATGCCAGTAATGCATGAGGAATTTACGCGTTCCGTCAGCTTGTTTTGTTTACTTTTTTAGGCCAAGCAAGGTGCGATCAACGTGCACTGCAGTTGGGATTTGTAAACTCTTCGCAAGTAGGGTTTTTATTTCAGATTTTACGGATTAATTAAGTTTGTACATATTGTAAAAATGGAAACCCAACCTCATGTATATTCTTTGAGAACTTCAACCTCCACAATGGATTGGACTACCATGAACACCTGCTCACGAACAACAAGGCCTCCTCCACCTGCACAACAAAGGTCAAGAATCCAGATGAATTGGTGTTTAGTATGCAATACGGCATTTGTTGCAGAAAAAGCTCAGTCCCAAGATGCCGGTCTGTATAGTTTTTTTGACCTCTGTAACATGCTACAAGTTCCCAGTTATAACGAATTCACACCAGAAACAAATCCTCTGTGTCCACAATGTGCTAACACAGTTGACGAGTATATCAAGCTTCAGCAGCAGATTAAAGAGCTTATGCAGAAACTTGGTGAGATGAGAAAAATGTTGGGAAAGGAGTTGATTGACACATATGAGGCGACGTCAACTAACATGAGAAACCATCCAGTGAAAGCAAAAATCTATAAGGTTTGGTATCCAAGAATCCATCCCAAGACAGCTAAAACACAACAGCAAGGTGTCCCCATTTCGCCAGAGTTGGAAACTAGCACCGCAGTTGGTGGGACTGCACTGGAAGTTCCTGTTCCAACTACAACAACAATAACAGACCAAGCGCAGCGGCAAGAACAAGAGAAAAGTGGGAATGAAAACCAAGAGTCCTCCTCCAATTACACCATATTGGACATTTCAAATAGTGTATCTTCAAATGCTTCAGTTTCAAATCATGGAAATGGAGGGGCTTCAGCAGCAAGTAGCATTGTTCCCGACAATAATGATAATGACAACAGTAATTCCAGTATGAAATGTCCATCACCTGCAAGTCCTGCAGCAATTGACGATGGCCCTCCTTCAGATTACGGTGATGATGATGTAGATATGTATGTCAAAAATTTGACAGTTGATGAAACAGAACTAGATGGAACAGAAAGTAACACTGCTGCTGAAACTGTATCAAGTTTGAAAACTGTGAATTTGACGGCGGCAACTGGAAATGAGATAACAACAGCTTCCAACGAAAATACACAAAATGACACCCATGCTGACACAAGACAGACTCAACACGACATTTTTAATGCAAACAAAGAGCCCAAATGGATGTAAGAAATTATCTATGATTTACAGTTAATTACGTGCCGCTTCATTTGTATATGCACGAAACATATTTAATTTCTATTTCTGATAGAGACAAGAGGAGATTTCGACCTATCCTTGGGAATCAGCGTAGAAGTCATCCTTGTAAATTCTGTGGCAAATTGTTTCCGGCTATATTTTCTCTTCAATTGCATGAGCGAACTCATACAGGTAATCGAAAAGTTTGTCAAATGAAATTAAACCAATTGAAGGTCATATGTACGATATGAAAAACTATACATACGACCATAGTAGGTGAAGCTAATAATAATTATTACTTTCACAGGGGAAAAACCTTTCCGGTGTAGTATATGTGATCGAGCATTTACCGCTAAAGCTGCTATGCAAAAGCACGAGCTTACTCATGATAAAAGCAGATATGAAGGTATTTGAATCAATTATCGATAATTTTAATGTCAACATTCTATGTCTAGTGTTCCATGAACTTGCATGTATATTGCATATTATATTATTTGTTTTCAGGTGATCCTAAATTTGAATGTGATCTCTGTGGTAAGTATGGTGTCCTTTTCAATTCTTTTCTTTTGTGGAACAATAGCCTTTGAAAGCACAATATCAACAATTACTAAAATAAATCTTAAAATCTAGGCAAAAGGTATCATCTTGAACGCAGCCTTTACACACACAAGAGAGATCACATGGGAATAAAAAGACTAAGGCGACGAAGGTCCAAAAGAAATCCACTTGCTCCTCCAAAAAAGAAGCCAGTAAAAGATCCAAACGCTCCATCAAAGCCCAAGAAGAAGCCAGTTGTGAAGAAAGAAGGTCAACCCAAAAGACCCCCTCGAAGAAAAGTCAAAGAAGTAAAACTTGATGAACATGGAAATCCCATTCCAAAAGAGTCGAAGCGGAGAAAAAGATCCCCTAAGCCACCATCAAATAGACCGTAATGTTTTCATTGGTATTTGCACATATGTATGTGAGTTGTTAAATATTTAGTTTTACCGAATTTATTCGTTTTGTAGGAAACGTAAACTCCTATTTCCACGAAGAAAACCTGGCACTCCAAAAGTCGCCATTTGCGAAATTTGTGGGAAAGATTACAAATTGAATTTTCGATTACGAGAACACATGCGAGTTCACACTGGTTAGTCTTTGTCTTTCATATTTATACCAGCAAGTTTAGCTAAGACCGTGTAGTAAGTAATGGCTGTTTTGTTGACGCTTCCAGGGGAAAAACCGCTAAAGTGTCCATTTCCAGATTGTCTCAAGTGCTTTGCGACTCACGGTAACATGATTAAACATATGAGAACTCATGATAAAACCAGGTTTGAAGGTACGTTCCATTTTATTCGCTGTATCATACGCTATAACTAACTGGTACGTTATAGTACCATGTAAACATGCACTTTATTTAATCATTTTTGCAAAATGTTACTCAAACCTTATAGGAGAACCACCTCACGTATGCGACTATTGTGGTAAAGGATTTTATATCCTTGGTACGCTGTATCATCACCGACGCAGAAAACATTTAGGACTGGACAAGCATTACGACAAGAGAAAGGAAATATTAAGGCAACCTGCTAAATGCAAGGTAAGAATCGTCATCAAATCACGTGATTAAGCTACGCATCATAGTCAAAACATTACATTTTGTGTTTTATTCTGCTGATACAGATTTGCGGATTAGTTATGAAATCTCTCTACATGCTTCACAATCATAGATTACAACATGGGGAACCAAAATATAAATGTACGTTTAATTTTGAAAAAATGCAACATGTATTAATCATTGGTTTTAAGGAATTTACCATTTTATTTTTCTCTTTTGCAGGTGAAATTTGTGAAAAGCCATTTTTTAGATCTTGTAATGCGGCGGAACATCAGAAATCTCATGAACCAACATGGATGTATAACAGATATTTCCGAATTAAATGCAGCGCATGTCCTCCAGAAGCACTTGGTTTTCCAAGTAAATTGTCAATTAGGGAACATTGGGCCATTGCTCACAAAAGTGAAAAGTTACCAGAGGTGTACAAGAAACCCCCTAAGCCTAAAAGGCCTATTGTCCCCGGAAAGTACGTATGTACTCTATGTCCGGAAGGAAATAGGCCAAAATACAATCAATCCACTTCATTGTGGAAACATAAAAGATCTTTTCATTCTGGAAAGGGGAAAAAATGGAAGCCAAGAAAGCCAGGAGGTGCCAAAAGATCCAGGAAACAAAGTGAGGATGAAACGAGCAATTCCGGAAGCAGCTCAGAAAACGAAAATATTGATTTTGAAGCGGACGAAAAACCTGTAGTTGGAAATGTACCTGTGAGAAGAAGCCAAAGGAGTGGCAAACGCAGAATCAGTGACATTGCTCGTCTTCTTGAGGAGTCCGATCAAGAGTCAGAAGAAGAAATCAAATGCATTCCTCCTAGAATACCTGCTAAAAAAGCTGAATTTCCAAGAAAACGAACAAAAAAATGCAGTAGTAAAATTACGATTTTGTATCCCAGCTCTACCGTTACGAAAAAGATCAGTTGTAAATCTGAGAATATTTCTGGAAGCAAGGTTTCCAAACTGACGGATTCCTATATCAATAAACTTTTAGGAGGACGACAAGTTAACTTGATCCTTAGTAGAGTTGACGAAAAATGTAAACCAAACACTTTTGAAACATCTACGGCAAAAACGAATTCTCAAAAATCAGTAAGAAAATCATTTCGTAAACCTGTCCCAAGCGCCCCTGCGCAAGTTTCTTCTACTGCATACCCGAAAAATGTTGCCAGAAGAAGAGGGAGACAGTTTGGAAAACTGACTGTACCGGAAAATCCATCTGTTTCACCTGCGTTACAAATGACAATTTCAGAAACTATGCCTGAAATGAGTGTAGTGTCATCCAAAAATGTCGCCAGAAGAAGTGGAAAACCCCCTGGGAAACGAAACGTATCTGACTGCACTACTGCAACTGCATCATCCGTGTCACTTGAACAAGAAATGTTGGAACCGGAAACTACACTGATTTCTGTGAACTCTGAGTCTAGCAGTTATGAGAATTCGACGAGACCCACACTTGATGTAAAACAGGAAACTGAAACTGGTGAGGATGTATTGGAAATAAGTCCAACCGTGGCAACTTTTAATATTCCTGCAGGCAGTAGTGCACCCAAGCGACCCAATTTGTCATCTCCTTTGATTATACATAATCCACTGTTAAAAAATAAAGCTGCAGCTCCCATCATCATTTCAATTCAACCAGCTGGGAGTGGGGATGCGAATAAATCAAACGAGGGGAACAAGGAACGGAATGCTTATAAAGAGGAAAATTTGTCTGATCATGAAGAAAATGAGACTGTTTTAGGATTTTAGCTTTTACGTATATTGACACACACGCAATTGACGCAATATTTTATTACATTTCTACCTAATATAGTATGTCTAAAACTGACAAATCGTATACTTTTATGACTTTTAATTGTTATATAAAATAAAAAGTAAAGCAATGAAAGCTATCATATATCAGACATATTATACTAATTTCAATCTTGCTTTTGCATATTTCATGTGACGAATGTGAAGGTGAAGTGAAAGTTTCGTTCATTCCGTTACAAAATCATCATCTAGATTTTTATGATGTGTGCGTCTCTCTATACCCTATATTACTTGCCATATCTTTGATTTTTTTCACTTACTTGATTATAGTTAAGTATAGTCTATAAATGACACACAAAAGGCCAAAGACAAAGGATGATACGAAAAATGATGTGCGCGCATTACAACAACATACAACATATATCGTACTTTCAACTTTACATTTACATGCATGCTTGATGGTGTTCATTTGTTTATCTTCAATGCATGCATGTGCATGAACGTGGATAAAATGTAAACAAACCCAGGTATGCGTTTGTAGGTGCGTGCAATAAGCCACAAGCAGGCAGTTTCACGAGTAAACTCAACTTTCTCGTCCGGATGGATGAAGATTTAAAACCCGTCTCGAACAAGACAAGCTAAAAAAAATGGCTGACATTCCTGACCTCACAAATTCTATTAACGAAGGGGAGTCGACATTTAATTCTTGGGCATTTCTTTGTAATCCTTCGTTTTTTCAAAATCAATCTGATCAAAATTTACATGCTAGTCAATCAACTACAGTTCCACATCAGAATGAGAATAGTTCCCTTTTACCGTCATTAACACCTGTAGAACCAAACCTTAGTCACCAATCAAACAAAGTTACGTCTGATGTTGAGCCACACAAAAATTCTAATTTAAAACCGTGTTTTTTGTGTAATGAAGATTTTCCATCACCTTCAGAGCTGCCCGAAAATGTGAACGACTACATTCAATTTGAAAACCTTTTCAAAATCCTGCAATTGCCAGTGTATGATTTCGCATCCGAAAACAAGCCATTCTGCTCATTTTGCGTAAAACAGATGAATGAATATTTTGCCATGCAAAAGAAAATCCAAGAACTAATCAATCTAATCTCGAAGCTGAAGTCAATAATGGCAACAAAAGTAGTTAAATCATTTCCGTTGACGTCAGAAAATAGAGAGAACTATTTGATTAAGCAAAAAATTCACAAAGGTTGGTAAACTAATTACGGTTAATACACGACATCTACTTATATTCTGGCCAAATATATTATATTGCAAACATTATACTCTTTTAAAAATGATCAAATTCCAGCATTGTCTGATAGAATCGACCTATCTAATCCAACTTCCTATGGGGAGCTTCAAGGCACATTGAACTGTATTGTAAAAAGTTTAAACCAAACACACGGAAGTGGTTTTGATGCTAGCATCGGTTCTAGTACTAATTGTTCAGGAGATACTGAGGTCACAATCCAATGCATAAAACAAACTCAGAATACGTTGGAAATTGCATCGGGATCTGATAGTCACCTGGACCAACGTTGTGTCTCCCCCTTGTTCAATGGAAGTGAGCATTCCGTCGAGGATATTCTGCCTACTGGTGAAGATGCAGTTAAAAATGATAGTTTGAAGCCGCCTTCAGTTTGTAGAGGGACGACTTTCTTTGATACCCCGGCGAGGATTTGCAAAGATGGAAGGTACTGAGTGCAACATCGTTACAAGTGGAACAGACAACATGCCGGCAACGCCATGGTTAGACCAAAGAAAATATCTGATTTTAATTTGTACATTTCAGGATTGTGACCACTAAGATTATTAAAGAGAGTGTAATTAACCACAAGAAAACATTAATTTGTCAGTACTGCCCAAAAAGTTTTCCCTCAAACTTTGCGTTACGAACTCATGAGCGTTCACATACAGGTACAACGCAAAAATAAAATCCGCGAATATATTCCACTTTTAAGGGAAGTGGTGTTTTAAGTATTTTGTTTTTATTTGTTACAACAGGAGAAAAACCTTTCGTTTGCAAAGTATGTGGGAAGGGATGTACTACAAAGGGCAATTTAATGAAACACGAAATAAACCATTGCAAAGGATCTACCCAACCAACGCTCTCCTCTGGTGAAACTAATGCATCGGCTAATGTTCAAAATGTCACCAATGTGCCATCACACCCGGAAAATGTGAAGGAATTGGAACAGTATGACAAAATATTATATACACTATACAAATGTTCATTGCTTGTGTTATATGTGACGTGTAGTTAATATTTTAATGTTTATTCTCATTCCAGTATTGGTGTAATGAATCCACCTAATATTTTAGTAAAAAGGTCCAGTTTAAGTTGTCGCACATGCTCCAAACTCTTCCCATCGCAATCTCAATTAGACACTCACATGCGGGTTCATACCGGTAAGTAGGAATTTTGTTTATGCAGTCGTTTACACACGAATGCCATTTATGTAAAGATGTATACACATATTTTTGGTTTGCAAATCGTAGGAGAAAAACCATTTAAATGTGCAATCTGTGAACAAAGTTTTACCACAAAATTCAATATGCAAAAGCACGAATGGACACATGACGAGAAACGATATCAAGGTGAACCAAAACACGAGTGCGAAATTTGCCACAAGAAATATCACTTGAAGTAAGTTATACTTTCTTTAAAATATTACTCCTCGGCTTAATGGGTAAATAATAATCATTCGTTTACGGTTAACTTGCTTCGTAGAATGACACTGTATACACACCGTCGCGACCATTTTAGGGAAAATAGCAGGCCTTCGGGGAAACGGCCACGGCGCAAATTTCCCACGACGAAGGCAGCTTCAAATTCAAAGAAAGCTCGTAGAACCCAAGCTAACAAGCCTGAAAATAGAAACAAGACAGATGCTAATGTTAGCACTCAAATAGCAGAACCACGCCAAAGTTTAAAGGATGACACAGCTAGAACAAATGAAACAAAATATGACGATATTGACGCATTTGGGGACGACAGGTGCGATAGTTTCGATGATGCAGCATCTGAAATTTGCGTTGAAAATATGCAGAAAAAACAGACACGAATCAAAGCAGAAAATAAAAAGAGTGTGATAAGGAAACTTCCAAAAAGTCCTAAAAAGGAGCCTATCAACAAACGTCGTCTAAAAGGAATACGAAAAGTACAAGGCGACCAAGTCGCAAAATGTCAAGTGTGTGGAAAAGTGTTGAAAACCATTTGGCAATTAAGGACGCACATGAGGGTGCATACAGGTAAACTTTTCTAACCATAAAGTATCTTATCCAAATTTCTATATTGTGACTAAAATCTAAAATTATTGTAAATAGGAGAAAAACCTTATGCTTGTCTGCACCCAGGATGCAATAGGAGATTCGCAGATTTAGGCAACAGAATGAAACATTTCAAGAGTCACGACGAAACAAGATTTAAATGTGAACCTAAATTAATTTGTGACATTTGCGGAAAAAAGGTATTGTATTTATGGATGATTTATATAAGAATTAAGAAAAGAGCATCATTGGTTTATAATTCAGGTTTTAACACACCAATAATATCATTTACCTTTTTACAATTAGTATCATCTACCCGGAACCTTGTATCATCATAGAAGAAGAGTTCATATGGGAGTTGCCTACCATCGCCCAAAAACTGATGTACCCACATCTTGTCCAGTAAATATGAAAATTAAGTTA
>JAHZNC010003746.1:0-12450 GCA_027744095.1 Zhuqinia jingwanae | reverse complement strand
TGTGTCAGTACGTAATAACGCATTAAGAGATCGAATTGACACAAAGTGACTATCGGTCATCTCTTTGTTAAATAGTAGAAGTAAATCGACGTTAATTTTTCTCTTATTTTTATCACCTTCAAATGAGTAGAGAGGGAAAATATTTTGAAGCAAGCGATCTTGTTTCTTTTTATATATTTGTTTAATGTTACAATCGTTAACAATAAAACTTTTTGTTTCAGATTTTTCGTGGTATCACAAAATAGAAATGGAAATATTCGGGATATTTCGATGAAATATCTCCATTTGTTTATCTAAATCTGCAATGTCAATTGGAAGTGTCGTTTCAGACGTATCTATGAGTGATTGAACCTCAGTGTTCTTATACCTTTCATCATCGTTCCAATATCTACTTCTATTTTTACCCTTTAAACCTCCCAATGCGTCATGTGCAAGTACACTATATACAAAACAAAGATTCTCACAGCCTATTTCATCTTTCTCATTTCGTATGTTTAATAAACAACCGGATTTTTGTTTATGGTGAAGACATATTGGAAGCTCAAGAAATGTTCCTTCCTTTACTTGGTGATATTTGAAATACTTTAATAGACAAATTTTGAATACGTTCAACTGTCCAATTACTTCTCTGAACTGTCCAGTACTCGTGATCTAATGATAGTTTTGTGCTTACAGTTCGTATAAATCTACCAATCATTGACATGTTAAAATTGCATGGTTAAAACTGTTAAAGGTTGGTAATGGGTAAAAAAATCTTTTCTCCAGTTAGCGTCTATTTTGGAAAATAACGTTTCTATGGAAACTTGTGCTTTTAAAGTACGTTTCCTAGACATTTCCTCTTTTAACAGTTCTTCAATTTGTTCGAAAAGAAGTATAAAAATGTCTTCTACTGTTTTCATTTCCAGTTCGGAATTATCACTCGTATACTCTGTGTAAACGTTTTCTATAAAATCTTGTTTGTCAAATTTAATATCTTCATTTACGATATGACCACCAGAACCTTTAAGAGTGTCATTTGTATTATGTTTATAATTCCACAATTTGTGAACAAGAAGCATATGTCGTTCTAAAGAAGAAACTGAATCAAAATTATTGTTACAAATGACGCATAATCATTTCCTATAAACATTTCTATCGAAATTGGGTGCGTCCATTTTAAAGATTTGTTTTGGCTCTTGATGCATATAGCAACTGATGAGACCGACTCTGTTATATTTAGTCTTTATAAATTGTCAAACATAATTTAATATTTCTTTTGAAACTATGCAAAGAAAGGTTACATTTGGGACAAATTATGCATATGGTTGTCTCAACCGAAAATGAAATGTCGTAAAATATATTGGGAACGTATTTTAATTGATAGACTTCGATTTCGTGATCGTATAAAAGTTTCTGAAAATCTATTAAATCCTATTTTAAAGCAAAAAATTAAACTGGCAGAGCTATATAAAGGGTTGAAAAATGAAAAGAAGTCACAGTATTATTCACGGAGTTCAGCTGAAAATACTTAATAAACACCCTTGTTTCTAAAAAAATACAAAATGGAGGATAATAAAGAAGTCTTTGCTGCTTTCGGAGTAGATAGTAATCAAATTAAATTTTCTCGGAGTTCAGCTGAAAATACTTAATAAACACCCTTGTTTCTAAAAAAATACAAAATGGAGGATAATAAAGAAGTCTTTGCTGCTTTCGGAGTAGATAGTAATCAAATTAAAATTCAAGAAAAGAACGAAGTATTACTCCTGCGAATTAATCCAACTAGATATATAAAGAAAACCGGAACAGTGTTTTGTGATGATTGGAAAACTTGTCTTTAGCTGGAAATTTATTCCGGACAGCGTCTCAGCAAATCATTCACCGTTTACGAGCCAACAACATCAGAGATTTATCAGCATGCCAATGACTTATTTAGCAAAGTTGCTACTACTCATCTCCTAGACACTCAACCAGCAACGGTTAATCAATACGCAAAGCGTTTAACATTTATTATATTTTATTTGACTTAAATATATTTGAGAATTAGAAACAATATTTAAAACCTACTTTCATATTTCAATAAAAGATTTTTTGTTCATATGTAAATTTGTTGTTCACATTTTATTCATTGCATATTATCATATTATGCATTTGTTTTTATGTCAACTAACATTGCATAAAATTATTTGCCCTTTTCTACCATATGATCTTTTTGTTCATGTACCGTACCATAAATTGTAGGTTCAACACGTGTCTACCAATGCATATACAAAATTTAACGATATAGTGTAGGTGGTAAATTACGTGTTTAATTTATACAAATTTATTAACCCCCAATATATTAAACATGGTTCGACAAACCATGTGTGAATGAATGAAATTTTACTATTGTACTATTTTGTAGAGTAATTGATATGTGAAAAATTCATAAATATTTTTGTATAGTAACGATACATATGAAATTTTAGAGGCATACACTTGACTGTTTTTTTATGCATGAAACTATGATTAAATTTATAAATTAGACAATGACAAAAGTCTCATTAAATATCCTTGCACACAAGGGTAAGAACTTGAACATTTCAGTACGTTGTACACGTAATAAAAAAATCATTAAAGCTTTTATGCATGCTAAATGCAAATCTGCCATGGCAAATAAACCATCATGCACACTATAATTTTTTTTTAGGTATTTTGAAACAAATATAGAATAAACAATCTTTAAAAAATGTTTTGAAAACATGTTCTACAGATTTAATATTTTTTAAAGTACTTGATGTTATGAAAAATATACCCTTACTAATACATTTGTGTTCGCATGGCACAAAACACATGCATAAAACGACTTTGCGCAGTACTTACAAGTTACCATGTGCCCACACGGAAGAAAAACAATACCTAGTTAGTTTTCAAAGCATATTTTACATAATATAGTATCTTGGAATCTTTCATCCTGATGTGAGACAACCTTTTGGGTTTGATTAAAAAAGCCAAAGGTACATATAGGATAGATCTGAGAATTTTTCACACACGGAGCTTCCGGTGTTTGTCCGCTTGCGTTTGACCAACTAGTAAATGTATTTACTCTTGACTGATATGATGCAAATTTAACATGCACAGCAAACTTTGACCATAAATTATCATGGTATTTTTTATGGAGGTGTGCATTATTAGACCTGATACGCACATTATCTGGTTGAGAAAAACGCGTTCCGCTGCGAAACGCCATTTTGAAAAATAAGGAATCCCTTTGTTAAATTCAAACTAGAGATCGTTTTCTTTTTTCAAAGTCCAACAATGAACAGCAAAGTAATTTTTACACTGTTATTAATAATAACAGCAATATCTGCTTACAGTTTTACAGTAACTGCAGTACATGTGTTCTAAAAGGGTATGTTTTTGTGGAGAACTGTAATAGGCAACTTCAGTGTGTATCCTGGGATACATACTCGACAATTGTTTCCAGACGTACATTTCGTACAACCAACCGTTGGGACATTCAATGTTGTTACGTGTTGTTTTAAATGTGAAAGCATGTTAAAATTAAAACTAAAAGCACCATTTAAAAAAATAGAATCAATATTCAACATTGAAAACGACAACTATTTCTTTGTCAACTGATGGGAAAAGTGAGGACACACTTTCTACCACGATGTCTCCCGAAATTCTTTTATTTCCGAGCACACTAAATAAACATAAATCCAAATGATATATAAATTTGAGAACTACTTTTTTTAAGTCAAAGAAAACAAACAATCATGAAAACAAATGTCATTAAACAAATGGCGTTAAACAAAAGGCGTCAAATAAATGGTGTCAACAACGTAATAATAATAACTACAGTAAACTACAAATTTATGAATCCCATAATCCCCTCATTGTATATCATAAAAAGTAAAACGATGATTGCGACAAAAAAAATTATGATCACATCTGACCCCGTGTTAACCTCAACCAGGAGGAAGGAATGCCTTTTTCATTAATTTCACACATTTTACACACATCAAATACTAAAACAGGGGTGTTTAAACCGTGTGAACACCTGATGAATGTACTTTACATTGAATGAGTAAATAGTTGAGTAAGTAACCTATATATTTAATTCAATCTATATCAAACATCCATTTACATCATATTTTCATGCTCACATCACATTGAGCATCAATACTATTGGACGTTAAGTGAATCCAATATAAATGATATCATATGCAATCATTTAATGTCTCACAGTCAGTAGACACGTAAATGTATAGCGCGAAAACGCATACATTGGCGACTGGCAAAAGTATAAAGAAAAAATGCATACTATATAGTCTTATATTTCGACTCATCAGCACTCAACACGACTTACATAGTACATAGTACATACAATATCTGAAAGATTTGTTGTTGGTCGATGTCGTCCCATTAAGCCTTGGAATGCAATCTGCAGGTGGGGTTATGCATGTGTTTATTCATCGAAACACTTTCACACCCGAGATGCACATTGAGACTTCCATGATGCTATGAAAAATAAATTATATATTAATTAATAATAAAAAAACCTTCAAAATATTTATTTTTAGATACGTTTGAAATCAAATTTCATATTGTATTTAGTATCATTTATCGTGCCATTATACATTTATTTTATTTAACTAACTGATTGTTAGTTTTTCATGTTTTATGTGTCTTTTTCAGGTGTTGGAAGGTGCGCGCTTGATGACAATGGATAATATTCTTCTTGGGGTGTTTGGGCTAGATGGGATGCCCACATTCGGCTATGAGGCTGGCAAGGTTTCAGTGACATTTTGTGTGGATTCCGATAGAATACGTCTGTCTGCTGTCACACATGGGACTGGAAAGCAACATGAGTTGAAAATCACAAATCACAATACTCACTCTGCGTCTGAAATCGATGGATTCATACGTGAAGCGGACGAATATCGAGCAGCTGATCCGGAAGAAAAAGCCCGTGTAACACAGAGAAATGATTTTGAAAAGTTTTGCTACGACACATTACGTGCGCGCGCTGCTAAAACTGGTGGTGTTGGTGCAAAAAATGATGTGATTACAAAGCATAATGATGCCATCCGATGGATTAAGCTTACTCCAGTTGCTTAATAAGATTTCGGCAAGGTTTCGTACGTTGAAGTGCAGCAGATATTTGGAAGACACTGGCTACTATGTATGATAGTACCAGTAGTGAAAACAAGCAGCGGCTATGGCAAAGATTTTACGGAGTAGTTGCTCAAGGGGATATATTTCCAGTAAAAATCATGTGTGAGATTTTAGGACATTGCTGTGCAACTGCGTACATTAGGTGCAGTTGTGGATGATGAAGCAATAATCAGTCGTTTTTTGACGGCACTGATGAATGAGAGATATCGACAATTTAGAGAAGTGTGGAGATCCGTGGATGCAAAAACACAATCTCCAGCTTTACTCCTTTCTCGTTTGAAGACTTTGAAAAGGGAAAATAATGAGGTGAAATCATTCTTAACGAGTTATGAAGATAATAAATCGTTTAAGTCAGAGCGGTTTAAGCCAAAGAAATCAAAAGAAGAAATCGAAAAGATTAAAAAGAGGACCAAGTGTCATCATGGTGGCGAGATCGGTCACTGGAGGTCGGAGTGTCCCAAACTGAGGAACGATAAATCAGATCAGAGCACATCCAAGTCCTTTGAAGTAGATAATGATGCAAATGTTTGGTAAAATGACAGTGGTGCCGTAAAACACCAACGTGGCCGATTGGACTGGTTTACAAGTTATAAGACGTTGGCCACACTAGGAAAATGCAAGGTTGTAGATGACTATTATTCCGACATACTTGGTTCTGGAACTGTAAAAGTTCTGGCATTAATGGATGAAGAGTGGGATAAAGATCAATAAGCCAGCATTGTTTAGTATAGTTTAATGTAATAAGTTATGCATGTGTGCAGGTATGCATGATATTAATGTAACATGTAAAATGTGTCAATATATGGAATGTGTGTGTAGTATGCATAATAGTTATGAATGGAAGATAATCGGTTTTGTATACTGTGGTGTCCTCATTTTTGATAATAAACGATTGATTGGGCATTGCTCTTAAAACTGTAAAAGTAGAAGGAGCTGACTTATTGCAACAGAAAATGATAATGGATCAATGAACAAAAATGATGTCGATGATAGTGATCAATCAGAAGGGGAATTTGCGTTATACACGCTTGTTAAGAAACCAAAACTGGATAACGAACGATTATGAGTGTAATTGCAAAGGTTATTGTAGAGCCTTTATTGCTATGTTGTAAAGTGTTCCTTCTTACATGTTCTGAAATATTTCGATGTATTTATTAATACATTTAATACATTAATATTAATAATTTGAGTTACAAAATATATGCAGCATTACTTCTCTAGTTTACGCATATTTCATTCTATATATAAGTATACACAAATTGGTTATGTTTAGTGTGCGTTGTCATGATACAATGATTTGTCAGTTGCCATAAATTTTGCTACCAAACCTATCATTAAACTTTAACTGATTGAGTGGGTTTCTTTATATTTACAAAGTGTTCCAATAATTATCTGATACACGAGCTAAAACAAGGTTGCCTTCATTCGTTCCGAAACTTTTAAGATATAATCTTTCTGTTAATTAATAGCATTGAATACAGATCCATGTTTGAATTCCATTTCTTATGTTTCATAATGATTTTTGGATTTTGCATTTATAATTTAATATAATCAATGACTAACAAGGTGTTTTTTAAAAGCAATGTTATTTTGGTTTCATTGCTTCGAAATTATTGACTGGATTTACCATACTTGAATCACCCTTCTGTAAAATTGCACAGTTTATATAACAAATCAAATATACATGAAACATTATATTATGTATTGATTATAGTATGCATCGATGAACTTAATTTATGGCATGTCGATGATGATTATTAATGTAACTCTTAGAAGATCCTGACAAACTTATTGTAGGGTCCAGGTTAGTTATGCACATACGTAACTCTTTTATTTTTAGTAGTTAACGCGTTAGATTACAGGAAGTTCCTCCTACTTAAGGAAGTTGTGTGCGGATGATGATGATGTACAAAATAATTATCTTTTGAAATGTGAAAAGCCAAGTTTAAAATAAAAATCGTAGTTTGAATGCACTGTGATCTAGTCAAGGGAAACAATACTTTTCTATCGTTTTTATTTCCTCGATTGACAAATAATAACAATTTTTTAATACGTCCGACTAGGTCCGCTTCTGGAATGGGAGTCCTTCTCCCAAAATATCGAATCTACTTTTAAGACAGAAAGATAAGTACCTTTCTGTCGCATCATAAATACATCATGTAACACAATAATAATAATAATAGTAATAGGAATATATGTGTGTGCTTTATGCACAATAATAACCATATATGAAAGTGTGCTTTATGCTCCATCATAATAACAATAAACACAACAGGTACTTGACTGTGAAACCCAAGAGTCAAGTAAAACACAAATAACATAATTTACATATCTGAGTGGTCATTCCAGTGACCACTCATTGTACCTAATTAGCAAGGCAGTCCCTTGCTCACACCATGTAACGCTATAGTTGTAGATTTTGGCCCATAATTAACTCATTCTCGTTTTAAATTAGATATGATCTCAAACCAGTGATTATTTTTTTGCTGGTTATGACCATTTTTTAAATGACCCCCTGTGACCCCGGAGTGACCCCTACCAGAAAGAACTAAAAAACGGACAAGTTCTGCGCAATTTTTTAATGCTTAAACTTAACCTAACATAATCCGCATAATACAGGTAAACAGTGCAATATAGTTACAGTTTAAACAACACAGTTGTCGTTATCCGAATATCCGAAAAACATACCCTACAGTGGCTTAAAAAACCTAGCAAAACTTAACCCAATATTCATATACACATATATATATACTAGGGTTGCCGCGGTTTCGGTTTACTCGGTAAACCGACGGTTTCGCTTCGGTTTTTGGCCGGTTTCGGTTCGGTTTTGGGTCAAAACCGAAACCGAAAACCGGTCAAAGTCGGTTTCGGTTGCGGTTTCTACAAAATATAAAAATAACGCAGAAATACCCGTTACTGCGACAAAAAGTAATTGCAAATGTTTAATATAACGTAAAATACATGCATACAAGATATTAAAACCAATAGCGCGACACAGATCTGCACTTAAGTAATGTAAAAATAACTTTTTTCGTCTTCTCGGATGCATGTTTATACTTAAAATTTAATTTTGATATTACTAACATAAATTGCAGTGCAGAAGATTCAGTTTCTTTATTCCAAACGTATTAAAGATGTGTATTATGCGCCTGTTCATTTTTTCTTGTGAAAACCGAAATTTCGGTTTTGGTTGCGGTTTTTGGTTGAAACCGTAACCGATGTGGGTTTTCGGTTCGGTTTTAACCGACACCGCAACCGCAGCAACATTAATATATACATTCTCATCCCGCAACAACAAGTTTTAAGATCAAAATCAATGTTAATCTAATGTCTCCTCTGATTACTTCCATGTTTGAGGGCCCATATGGATGGGGTGAGGGATCTTAAAAGAAATGGTCGAAACGAACAAATGTTTTCTCATATCAAGATACCTATTCATCATTTAATATATACTGCCTATATGTTTCCCTTCAGTTCGCAATCGTTTTACGGTCACGACCTTCTCAAGATAGGAAATGAACGCGGTTGAACAATGTTTCTTCTTTGATTTCAGAGTTTAATTTTTTCGCCTTACTTAAAAAAAATGGAATGCTATCATTTAAAATTTATATAATTTACAACTGTCAACCCTTTTTCCCCAATAAAATCTTTAATTCATATTCATCGGTCTCGTACATAATTGTGCGGCATTTGCTTGTTCAGAATTTAGTTGTAAGTCGATTACGATAACAGAGTAACAATAATTGATGCACAAAAAAATTCAAACAATAAATAATAAAGTCAAAAAATCAATTCATTTACTTTTTCAAAGTAACTTACATTTATTTGTAAAACGTTTTTGGCTGATCTGGCTTCATAATTATATTATTGTCACTTTATGAAAGATGTACTCGTTTTGGTGTGATTATTCGGGTTTCGGTTTTGCAATAAAGAATCATACTGCGGTAATACTTCCTGATAATTCTTGTTTGAATAGTCGGAACTGTATGGAATGCTGATCTATTCTCCTATTATTAATTGTCCCGATTTGAAATCGTCCTTTGAAAAAACACAAAATAAATCGTGATTGGGCACATGTAAATATTTTTTTAAATCAATTAAATTAATATATATTATAAAATATTTCATGTCTACAATGGCGCATGAATGGGCATCAATTGCTTCCGGCTTGGTTGCAAATATTTCTTTTCGCAAATAAAACATTCAAGACGTGATGGACAACAGATGGTACATACATGTAGTATTATTATCATTATGTTGCTTGAGATGAGAAATTTAAATTCTTGATTCTCCATTAGTCCAACGTAGACAGCCTTTGTCATTGTCACTTGTTAAAAGTTCAATCATATCCCCTTCCAAATTTTGAATGTTTTCTCCATCGAATATAACTATGGTGTACGTTGTGGACCGCTCGTTTTTCTGATCAACAATGTTTTGGTCCAGAAGATGTTTGGTAACCATTAGTCTGTCTTCTTCTTCGGACATGTACATATCCCTTAACTGTGTTAGTCGGTTAGTGATTGTCGAATATGGTGTGAGGGTCAAAAAAGTCTAGACTATGACAAAATACAAAAAAAAATTACAAATGATTATTGTTATTATTACTATTATTATTATTGTTTCAATTGTTGTATCATTACTAACTTGTCAAACTCGCATAAAGACTTTGTGTCATCGAATGAATTGGAATGTTTCAAAAAATGTGTATATACTGTGAGTTTTGATTATAATATCAAAAGAAATACACAGTCTGCCTAATGTGCACTACATATAGGTATTAAAATATCATTATGCGTAAGGTATTGAAACGCCACCATAAAAAATAAGAGAGAAGTGACTACTATGGATTCAATATTAATGTAATAGTTATACTATATTACGATGAATATACACATGCAAATGCATACATAAGAGGAAAACACGTTTTTATAGAACATGTGTATCATGCAAGCTAGAACGATGAACGTAAGCTATAGCTTCATATATATTGAGAATGTAGTTCTGTTTATCTTTACTCGAGAATGAATGTGACTACAGAGCTGTGGACAAACAATTTAAATTAAAAAAACAAAAAAAGGATGAAACGCGCTGCTCATCGATAAAGTCTGAAATTGTTGACAATATATAGATATATATTGTGATTTGTTACTCCTAATTTTATTTGCTTTTTTAAATTTAAATAAAATATACATATTAAGAACCATATTATAATTACTTTCTGATATATTTATGTATCATCACGCTACAAGATCAACGCATATCTGAAGTCTGGGCCTCTTCCGGTTGAGGTCACCCTGGGGTCACAGGGTCATAAAAACGGTCAACAACAAAAATGATCCCGTGTCGAGATCAGTGCAAATAACCATGTTGCGGGTCATTTATATTTTACCCCCCGGGGGTTACGGAGGAACAGGACCGAGTTAACACGTGGGAGTGGTACCATGTGGGTAACACCAACCGAGAACCCAAGCAACATAATTTATTAGTAATCCAAAACCTAAAGACACTATAAATATGGCTGTATAACTTGGACCAATGATCACTAGAAAGGCGTCCTGAGCAAAAACGATCGGCTCAAAGGTGAAAGAGACGGATATCGTCACCATCATACAACATAATGCACTGGTAAATGTATATAATTCATTTATTATTTATTTACGTGTATTTTTTGCTTGAAAGTTTACGAAATTTTCATGAGAAACAATATGACAAAGGTGAGTGAACGCAAACAAGAGAGCATTGCAGTGGATGACTATCATGTAATTATACGCGATGATGATAATAATGATAGATATTATTATTGCATTGAATGCCGCCTCATCCAGATGTTGGGACGTGTAGGAGTTATAATGAAATGCCATCCTGATTACGCGAAGTGCAGAACATATGCAAAGTAAAAGCATCAATGCCCAAACTAGATGGCGAATTATTTTGTGACACGTTTTGTTGTAGGTTTTGTTTTTTATAATTCGATGGTTGATGACATCAAAATAGTAGGGAAGTGGATAAATATAAGGACATTTTAGAGCTAAAATGTATTTTGGGGTGATTCAATATTTTAATGATGTGTTTTTATGTTTTTTCCCCAAATGACGCCATTGCATAAAAGCTTCCCAGCGAACATGGAAAAAGCAGAGTTTTAAAAATAGCGTAATTACTAAGCACACAAAACACCATACTATTTTATTTTTGTTGGAAACTTTTTTTAAACCCACAAATTGCATGCATGGGTATATTTTCCTTGTATCTCGGCATCAATACTGAATTCGTAACAAAAAATACGGGATGAAATTGTAGAGTAACAAGATAACAGTCTCTACATTCCACTTGTAATCACGAAGTTCAAAGCCAACATTACTCTAGGTACTTGATACAAAACTGTGAAACGGTTTTTGCTTGATATTGTAGTAACACTACTGCATGGTTTTTTGGAGTCAATAATTTACCGCCATTAAAGATTATAAGGTCTCAGGAGAGGAAAATTGGTACTGTCGACAGTTTCAAAACTAAAAACAAAATAAAATGATGAACAGCAAATTACCCCAAATTAAAATTAATGATTTTGTTTAAGTTGACTAAGATTACATTTATTTTTGTGCATCTCACTCAATCTCACACTACCTGCAATTAAGATTTCTTCCATCCATATTTACACAACTTTATGATTTCACATTCTAATTTATTTGAGTAGTAAGAACGTAAAAAAGTTTAACGTTAAGAACTTGGTTCAAGTTCTATACTCGCAAGCTGATGCAATCACGAAGAGGTTTGGACTAGGACATCTAGCAATTTTAATTTATGTAATTATTTATTTTTTAATACATTTTCCGTCAAATGTTTCCACAGGCAGTTGTGATGAAGGATTGATGTTTTTTAACAAAGAAACAGGATGCGGGTGAATCTAGTTGCTTACAAATAACATCAATTATTTTTTGTGTGACCCAAAATGGGTCATTATAACGCGATAAAAATAGTTTGAAAATATGATATACGAAGGATAATAGTAGTAAGCTTCAGCTGGAATATCATTATTAATGATTCATTAAATAACTTTTTGCATTGTGCTTTGGACATCGTAATTTATTGATTTTCACATAAAACTGTTATTTGCATTTATTTGAGTACACGTGCACAATTTATTGCCATGATAACTAAAGGATTATGAACAAGACATTTTCCAAATGATTTTTTATTCCTTTTTATCAATTATCATCGTGAACAATTAATCCCCATCATTTTGAGTTATTATTTTGTGATTTCGTTGTGTAATGCTTCTTTATATAATTATAATTCTTTGTGGCGACCACAACAAAG
>JAHZNC010003745.1:0-19822 GCA_027744095.1 Zhuqinia jingwanae | reverse complement strand
GTTATGTACAATTTTGACAATGCCAATATTGGAAACAAGTGTTCGTGTTATCCTACCAAATTAAAATAAGAAGACCAGACTCAAGAGCTGAGAACTGACGACGCATATTTCTTTAAAGTAGGATGTTTGTCATAAAACTGCTGAAATATCAAGGATATCCTGTTTTGCAACTACTGCTGCCTGGTTACAATTTTATAATCCCTGTTGACTGTTAGCAAATCTTATGACGTGACACTTTCATCTTACAATTGGAATTAAAAATACGCACGACCTTTTACAAATTTTGAACAGACTTACCGTTGACCATTATTACGTTGGATCTTTTCCTATAATTTTCTTTTACAGGATGTAAGCTTTCTTGTCTGTCGTTACAAATTCTACTTGCGCATTCTAAGATTTCAGGATTCTAAAAGCACAACACAAATGAGCTTTGATGTTTTTGGAAGCTTTAAAACAATGGCTTTGACAAGAAAAGTGAATTCCGTTCCATGTACAACTTCTTTTTATTATTACAAAATGTTATTTCCTTTTGAACACTTATTTCCTGTACCTTCAACTGCTGTTGCGCAGCAGAAAAAAAAATACGTTGATGTCTTCTTCCTGGTTCCTGCAAAGGGGAACATTGTTTTTTTCTTCTTCTTATGTACTGACATGCCGTGTCAAGGAACTTTGAGAGTTTATATCATTCTCGCAAACTTTTCATTACTTTTGTGTTAGGATGTTGTAAGCATGTGCCTTTTTTGAGTGGATAACAAAGTTAACCATAATTTTCTCTTTCTCCTTTTAGGGCGAGAGTGAAGAATGGTCTCCGTATAATTGGGATAGAGCCCAGTACCGACAAAATGTGGAACATCACAACCGATTTTAACCCAAGACGAAGTCATGCAACTATTACAGCAGTGAGGAAATTCGATCCTCGTTTCCAAGAGCCTAAAAGGTAAGTATACAAAAATATACCCTCAGATGTAGCAAAAAAATATAAAATCATGTGGTGGTAGGGTGTGCAAAATGTACCAAACCACTCTAAAAGTACGAACTTTTACTTTTGCATTAGACCAGGTCTGCTGAAAGAGAGAGAGAGAGAGTAGAAAACACAACAGAATATCATCTTGGCTGGTGGTGGATGATGAACAAAGTGAACCAACTGCTGCTCTGCTTCTGCTACTTTTACCCTCTCTAGAAAGAACACCAACTACTCCAAAAAAAACTAATAGTAGCAAGTAGCAGCAGCGGTGGAGGTGGTGGCATTACTAGAGCGATGATGATGATGATGATTGTTTGTGCACTTGAAATTATGCACCTTCTACACAATTCCAGTCCACATCTTCTGCTCATCCGTTTTTCTGTCCAATTTGCATAATAACATTTTTGTTTCTTCTCCTCCGACGGAGAAGGATGTGAAGCAACTCCAGTTATTGTTGTAATATGTAGAAAGGAAGAGAGGGAGAAGGCTCACAACGCAAATTTATTCACTCGCAACCACCTCCACCACCTCTCTCTCTCTCGCCATCGTTGTCGCTGAATCTAACGAAAGTACACACATATTAAACCTCGTTGATAGTAACGATAGTGTGTGTAATGTAACGTGTGGCTGTGTGTGGTAATGGTGGCTGTTGTAAAATGGAGTAGTGAATGCGTTTTATCGTATCAACAAAATAGATATTATGCTAACAGGCAAGAATACACACAGATCCTCCATATCCTCCGAACCATCCGACAGGCAACAAAAGGTTGTATAGTTTAGTGTGCAACTTGTAGTACAACTACAACAACTGGAACAAAAAAAAATTTGTAGGAAAAAAGTACTTACGAAGAAGAAGGAAGAACAACGTCGTTGTAGTAATCTCTTCTTTTTTTTGTGCAAAACCTATATATTCTGAAGAAATCTGTATGTGGCGATGGAATTATATGTATAAAAGCTGTTATATCACGAACAAGTCTCCCTGCTCCATTAACCCATAAATATACGGCTTCCATAAATTTACTTTCATTTGTGAAAGGAATAATTTCCATTTATCTTTGGGAAACAGCCCTCCATACAGATACTCCCTGAAAAAAATGCCTATGCTCTTCTTGTCTTTCTGTTTGTAATTCTTTGGCTATACAACAACGTTGGTATATTTATATTAGGAGCTCTCAACTACCACTACTACACCGCCAGGTTAAAAACTGAATGAATGAATAAGCATACTAACTTGGGGGATGGGGGGGTATGTTCATTATGGTGACGATGAGAATAAAAAGAGGGATGATTATTATTATAATAATCTAATATATATTGTTTAATGTGCATGACAGATATAATCTTCTTCTTCTGAACAGTACGAGTGTATGGCATTAAAAAATATTCTAATATTAAGTGGGTCTCCAAAGGAGAATAAAGTGAGGATGACACCGTTACCTAATCAGTAGTAGTAGTAGTATAGTGAGTGTGTCATTTAGAAACGACTATTATTGCTGACTTTGACCATATCTTTACTCCAACTATTGACTATGTGTGTATGTAATATAAAAAAATAAAGCTCAGCATAGGTGTTATGTCTACTAGGTATTTTTTATGGTAACTTTTCATCTCTCTCTCTCTCTCTCTCTCTCTCTCTCAGCCAATCCAATTTTCCCGCTACTTTTGAATTTTGAACTCAAATATTTATATGGTCACTATGTAAATAGATAGTGTCACCAGGGACAGACAAAAGAGTCGTTATAGCCATTACAACCACTGCAAGTTACATGATCATGTAACTTTAGCATGCACATTTAAAAAGTATATCTTTTTTATCCTTGTTTCACGCTTGAAAATTTATAGAACTGCATGCACACTAACAAGTTTAGTTTGAAATTTTACAGTATTAAGGCAAGTGCCTTAATGTTCTTCTTAGTCTGCATAGAGAGGACATATACAAACCTCTCCCAACACAAGAATAGAATCCCACACAATAATAATTCATTATAATCTATAGTCAGGGGCCGTCATAAAATTGTGTGCTTATTGAACAGCCTTTTCAGCAGTTTCCCTTAAAATACAGATACATGTACAGTTTTGGATGGGATTGATGAGATTTGCTATAAGAAAGAATATTTGAAAAATTCAATGAAAAACTGCAAACAAGACAGTGAGGACGAGAGAGGAAAAACATTGTTTATAGCAAAAGTGAAACTAATCAATTTCATTTTGCACTGCTCATTGAAGTGGTAAAAACGTTTATTTTTGTGACTCATCGTTTCGTTCTGCTGAGCGATCGATTAGTTTGTTTTATTGCTCACCACCACCACCACCACGGCTGTTCACCTGTTTGAGTGTTGCTTCTAATTAATTTTTGAATATACTTTGCAGACAATTATATGTGGAGAGGAGAAAATAGAATCTCTTGTTCAAACAAGAGGGACTTTTAATAAGAGATGCATAATTTGTTTTCTTTTTTAAATGTATTTATGCAGCAGTGGAGTAGAAGAAGTATTTAATTGGATCCTGGAAGCGTCCGAAGAGGCTGGAGATGATTTGGACAGAGGACGAGTGGTGTGGATACTCCGATACGTTATTCAACCCTCCGCAGACCCAAGTTGGATGAAAAAGGACCCCTTTTCCAATTTCGGAGATGAGAGGCATAAGCTTACCACAAGGTTGGAAATACAAAAGGATGATATTCAAGCTGTTCTGCCTATTGCCAAGGTAAAGCACTACATAATATATATGCATTATTATTTATGTAAGCTGACACCAATTTAAAATAATTACGATAGGTATTACTTAAAAGAGATGGGCGTAGGCGTTGAAACATAATAATGCCAGTATGCGCACATAATAATATAATAATACGTATTTAGTTTGGGTTGAAAAGTAAATCCTCTTTACTTTGTAAGTAAGAAGGCTTTGATAACGGTTTCGCTGGAACCAACCATTCATGTTTCCTCAAAATTGAAATTATTATTAATTTTTTAGATTTTATTTTCAATAATTTTATACATGGCACGTTTTCATGTATTTAAATACGTAGATTGATTGGGTATATGTATATACAACGTTTTTTTTTTTAANGGGTATATGTATATACAACGTTTTTTTTTTTAAATTTATGTTTCCAGAGTTGGGAAGTCGTAAACTCAGCAGTATTAAATGGGAAGCAGGTTTCAAGACCCATGAAGATTTTTATTGTCAGCCGAGCTGGCACCGTGGCTGACGTCACTTTACAGGCGTCCTGCCGTTCCTTGGATGAGAGTGTTTTGAAGGTAAACAAAAAACGTTAAAGTAAATAAGTAATTTCAAAAGGCTTTTTCCTCTTTGTTCCTCTAATTACCTACATTTTACCTGAATATAATCAAATCAAACCCCAAAAGGCCTTATTATCGAGTACCAGTGTGTGTTGTTTTCTCAGTTACACAACTTTTTACAATCCAGCTTATTATTTGTGATGGTGATGGTGATACATCAAAACCCAAAGAAAGGGGCTAGCATACACTTTTAATTACCCATAGCTTTCGTATTTCTTTTGACGATGAAAAAAAGGCAAGATGTTTAATCAAAAACGAAAAAAAAATAATACTTTAACAACATATACCAACGAGGAGGGCGCTCTAGAAGATATTATATAAAGGAACTTTCTTCAAGTCCTTCCTCTTTTCTCAAAGGAAAGAGGTAACAAAAATCCCTTTTGCTTACAATCAGTTTCAGAAAATATGTTGCAACAAGAAAAAAGAAGAAATGGCTCACCAACTCACTCAATACAAATCTCTTTTCTATCTACATACTTTGTGCACTCAAAGGAGAAACAAAAAAACGATAAATATAAAAATATGTTGAATTTGCGGGTCTTTATTGCTTCCCTGAACAAAGCTGTGCTGTTTGTACTCAGTCTGCTGCTGGACCTAGTTGTGTAACCCAAATCAGCTACTAATTAGCCTTCAAATGCCTAACACAGACACAGACACACACACACAAACACAAGTTGAGTGCTTTGATGATATGCTTGAGTTGCTCTGTGTGTCTGATGGGATGGATGGTAATGCTCTTAGTGCGAACATAGAAACGCCAACAAAAAAAAAGAATAAAAAAAATGTATGCCTATCTATATGTCTGTCTAATCTGTCCAGCAGCTTTTTTGCAATTAGAAGACTGAAAGTGTTACCATCAACCAAAGACCACAGAATATTGCAAATAAAATGTGATGGTGGTGCTTCCCTTTTCCTCTCAAGTGGCGTTGTTAAAGTTGTATAAGTATATGTATTGGATCTGTATACTGTTACTGTTATCCCCTTTTATGTGTAGTGTGGGCTCATGTGTGGTTGTTTGGTGGATTTTGTTATGTGCAAGCACATGTCGATTTACATTGACTATCGACTCCTTTCTCTTCTCTGACACTTTTATTGAACCGTCTTGACTGGATTTATTATTATTTTTATACTAAAATAGCCATGTATACAGAAAGTATTTGCACTGCTTCAGTTTTTATTGTATGGACGTTGTTGCGTTGGAATGAATAAAGATTAGGTATTTTATTCTCTTGCTCTGAATGGACTTAGAGAGTACGTTTTTTTTAATGCTTTTAAATTGATTTTATTTATCTCGCTCGCTAATTAAAAAATACACGTTTCTTTAAAGTTTAAAATCGACAGTGTTTGATATTCCTACATTTCATCTTTTGATCTTAGTCAGCAGGGCACATCAACCCGACAATAACGTGCATTACTTAAAATTCGATATTTTCCTTTCACTGTCGATAAGTTTTATTCCAAAAAAATATTGATACTTTTTCTTATACATGACCTGACCCCCTTTATACGTACATATTTTATTTAGTGCAAAAGGAAATAAAATAAAAAGAGCAAAGTCCCTTTTATTCAACAAAGAAGTAATATAAATCTGATTGGTCAAAGGAATGATAAAGGGAACTTGTTTGTGGCACTCTACCAAAAGATAATAATAAAAGATACAGAAAAAATGTAGACGCTACAAGCCAACAAGGAATACAGTAGGATCCTATATACCTATATAGATATATATATATTCTCCAGCAGCAGCATCTCCATTTACCATCATCCAAGTAAATAATGCATGATGATGCCCTTTGAGGCTTTGGAATGGTTGGCTAGTGAAACTAGTTCATGTTTTTGTTATTCTATGATAGACGAGCGAACTCTTTTTTTTCTGTCTCTCTCAAAATAATATATACTTTTCCTGTGAATGTATTGCTCATGTTCATGCCCCCATGTCGACCGACGGGGTTAACCCTACACATGGCTTAAATGAACAGTTTTCTATACGCCACAGCAGTTTGGTTGCCAAAAGAAAATCCAAAAGGACAAAATATCAAACATACATACGTATTAAATATGTATACGTTTTTTTTCTTTTTCGTATACACGTCGCCTAAACTCAACCCAAGTCAGGATTTTTTTAAAAGTACAAATAAATGATGAAGATCCCAAATAAAAAGCTAAAGTTTTTTTTGCGAAAAAACACATGAAAAATAGAGAGACATTTCGGAGAAAAAAAGTCATGAGAAAATTTTTATTCGTCGTTCATCTTTCTCCAAAACAGCAAAAAAACTCTTTGAAGGATTTAATATGAATAAACTTAGACATACAAACACATTTTTTTATTTTTTGGAGAGGTGTGTAGTGTATACTGTAGTTTGGATGGTACTGAATAAATAAAGTGGTTTATGGGTGTTTGACAGGTCTCAAGGCAAACGTGATGTGTCAGCTTTTACGAAAGTGATAGATGTTCAAAATGATTATCCATCGAAAGATCAAGGGCAACAACAGCAGGCAACCAGAGGCACACCAACAACAACAAACTCTATGATGATGACAAACGCTTACTTTGGGGGAGGAGGTGGTGGTGGTGGAGGACCCACAGGAGCGGCGGTCTCTGATGGAGAAAAGGTGGTTGATGAAGCTTGGAAAAACGGACATGATCACATAAATGGACATCATGGGGAATTGGACAGTGGTCATGATGGAGACAGTGACGCTGATGCAGACATTGATGATGACCATGCTGATGATCATTTGGAGGAGACTGATTTGGAAGATGCGGAGGTAGAAGATAAGTTTCATTGCAGGCCGAGGTATCAACATAGCCGGATTGATGTAAGTAAAAAAAACAAATATAAATATACGTTATTCTGGCATTTTTATTATCCTTCGTTCAAAATATTAAACCGAGTCAAAATGTAAAGGGCACGCTGACATGAATCTAATATGCGTAGGTGAATTCATAAAAGACGCTGTAGTTTAATAGGATGAGGGGGTATGTTCCCTCAAAATTGAAGTATGTCACAATCCAATCAAAAAACTAGGCAAGTACATTTTGTTGTTGATGTGCTGCTTACTTGCGAGCACGTACAAGTAAGGGAAAAAACAAAATATCAGTTACAGAACGAAATATTTTCCTATAAAACCGTCATCAATGAAGTCAAGTTAACAAAACACGCCATATTTCCATTGGAAAACTTTTTATGGCGCTTCTTGTCGCTTGTGTTATGCTGTGATACTTACTTGCGAACGTAGGCAGGTTGGCTAAGTAGAAAGCATGGTGTTTGGGATGGCTCTTCCAGGCCACACGTCATTTTTATGTTACCAAACGGTCTGGTGGTGGAGGTGGATTGGATGGATGATTGCCATGAGACTAAATGCGCACTTTTATTTTTGAACAACGCAAAACACAGAACAGAATTTTTTCTTTCATATAAGAATAATAATAATAATGTAGCAACAGGAGCATAAAGCATAGATATAAAATATAAAGAACTTTATTTTCACTTTTTATTACATTTACCACTACCCGCGTCACCAGCTACAGTAGAAAGGGACGTTGATGTGAGGATGATGGAGGGAAACTGAGCGACAAAGTAAACGAATTTTTTTTTCTGGTTTGTGTTTCTTCTATTGGCAAATAGCACCAGCAGTAGCAACGAAAAAAAAGATGATTTGAACGACAAAACTTTTTAATGCTTCTCTACTCTCTGATATTGTTAAACTGGTAGTTCAAAGAAGAAGAAAAAATTGATATATTTAGGGACGACCCCAACACCCCCGCTCTCTCAACATATACGATTGCTCGCTATATTTTTAGGTTTGCAAAGAAGCAAAAGCTTTACATTTTTCAGGGATACATTTTTATTATTATTACCACTCGAAATATTATTATTATTATTGTTATCATCATCATTATTATTACTATATCCAGCAATTGTTCTTTTTTCAACTATGAATATATATTGCACGTATGTATTGTGTATGTACAGGCGCGCATTTATTTTCCTTTTGCCCGTTAACGTGGTAAGTAAGTAGCACGAAAGAAATGAAAATACATAAAAGCAATGAAACAAAAAAAAATTATTACCTTTTTGCTCATTTTTTATCTCGCTTTTCCTTTCAATATTTCCACTTGGATCTATACACTGTAAGAAACAGAAGAAGAAAAAAAACAGTTCACCATGTGAGATTTCCTCCGCGTAACTGTAATTTAGATAGATAAAAATATATATGTATTGAATTCATAACACTTTTGTCCCGAGTCACGAACGCAATAAACCAACCAAACCACAATGGCACAAAAAAAGTCATTTCCTGCGCCTGATTCGATTGTGATTGCTAATATTATCCTATACATCTCACTCACAATTAATTATTATTTACGTTTCGTCTAGACTGAGCAATCACAATCTTCCAGTTGTTGGAATGGTAACGTCATCATCATCATTAACTGGATGAACGTCTCTAGAAACTGTATCACAAAGCATACTATAACAACAACAACAACAGGTTACTGTACATTTTAAAATGTTGGGAAGACATTAACAATTTATTTTGTAAAGACCACAATATTTTGTAATCCAAACTATTTTAGATGGTTTAGTTTCTTCTTTTAAGATGTTAAACAACCTTGCTTTTTAAAAATAAGGTTGTTCTGTTAATTTGTTAATTTTTTCTATCTTTTTATTGGCTTGTTGGAATATTCCCCACCTTTCAGTTTACAGTTTAAAAAAATGTATGTGTGCGTTCAAAGGCTAACACCACATGGCAACGCCACTAATCATATTTATAAATTATAGGGAAAACATTAAAATTATGTAACACACGTTTTCAAAAGTTAACGTGAACAGGGAAATGTGAGCAACCAGAGGTCGTCATATCATACATTCAAAAAATAACATAAAATATTACTAAGATGATTCCACCAACCAACCCCAATCAAGTATAAACATGTTAGACGACCAGTAGTACTTTTTCCGTCTGCTGCTCACGTTACATTTTTTTCCCATTGGTTCCATCTGGAAACATTAGTTACAAGGGACATGGACTGCTTTCTTTCTCTGGAAAGATTTATGTATTTCCCAACAAAAAAAGTTAAAAAAAAAAATTGGGTTATGTTTTAAAAAGACAAGAAGTGAGAGAGAACCTATATATATCCGTTATGCTACGTGAATGCGAAATAGAAAAGGTTTTAGCAAACGAACATATAAAAACTCGAGTTGTTATGATGATGGTGGTGGTAGAATACGCACATGCACACACACACACACACACGATGTGAAAAAGAGAGAGAGAAAGTCATGATTCTTATGGAAATGTGTAAATGGCAGAAAAAATTAAAATTTCATACATGGGGGTTTGGGACGAGATGAGAGTTTTTAAAAACATGATGTTCCAGCTGCTGTGAGTCTATGTGAATTTGTCTGTGTGTGTGTGTGTGTGTGGTGGTCTGGTATGGGTTGGTTTGAATGAAACGTAAAGTGTGGTTCTCTGGTGCTACTTTTGATGTCCTGCTGCACGGGACACCAATATTTTAAAGTAAATGATAAGGAGGGACTGTGTTAGAGAGAAAGCGAAGGGAATCGATAATACAAGAAAAGTTATATTATCAAGTAACGCAAATTTTACTCCATTAGATAGCATTTTCAGTCTGATACAGCCTCGGCAGTAATCTTGTTAACAATACGTGGTGGGAGATTATTAGTATTTAACAATAGATTATTATTATTCCTAACTGTTGCTGATTGTGAGACTGTAACAACATATTATGTACTTTATGTTTAAAAGGTCGCCACAAAGTTAACGGGCACAGTAGCGTTTGTATTGAGTAGCAAAACTATAATTTTGGTTTAGCCATTAGAAATAAGATTGTTGGGAGTGTAAACAGTTTACAATTTTGTGTATAAGAGTATGTTGGATTCAAATGTTGTTATCATGTGGAGCATTATAAATAGGGATTGTCGTTGGGGAAAGTACAAACAACACATGTCATTGCGCGCGCGCTACTTACATACCGCCTTATAACTAGTATTACTTTTCCGTTCGCCGCGCTGTACATCATGTAGTTTTTTGGTGGCGGTGGTGTAGGTTGTTGTTCCTGGTTTCTGTCTTTTGTAATATGAATGAATGATTATATTTGAGGAGGAAACTATCAGAGAGAAAAGCAGTTGGTTTGGTTTGGTGTGACTAGTATGGCCATTGAACCACCAGCAGCAGCAGCAGCAGCAGCCGTAGTAATAATCATCGTCATACTCATCGCCCTCCACTTGTTTTCATAGTCATATAGTCATCGTGATCATGATCATCATCATTCTTCATCATATCGAGCAATATAAGCAGCAGCAGAGACACAAGAAGACAAGACGCACACATACGCCAGCAGCTGTATAAAGCAGCAAAAAACTTTTTGTGAGCATCGCAAAGCAACACACACATCACACCATGAAATACAGAGAGAAACGTGCCTATACACTACATTAAATATGGTCCCTGTACAATTTCAAGCCGTCTTAGAGTTGAAAATCTCCAGTGGAAATTGTACGTGACAAGAAGAGGAAATGATTGGAAATGTATGAAGAAGAAGAGAAAGTGAGAGAGAGAGAGAGAGAGAGAGACCGCCAAGTCAAGCCATATAGGCAGAGCAAACTAAGTGGATTCAAAGAAGAAGGAATGCTTTCAGTGAAATTTAGCAACCGCTTCTTTTACAACGGACCAACAGCAGCAGCAGCAGCATCAGTGCGTTATATAATAGCAGCAGCGGTGTGGTGGAGGAATCTTGTTTGAAATTCTTCGTGTCTCTTTCACTCTCTTTGTAACGTGTGGGGTCTGTATTGTGTCTTGCCATAAATGATAGTATTGACTATGACTGCTGCTATATACTGCTGCGGGAAAAAACATCCATTAGAAAGTATACCTACACATATGTATATATATATTTATCATATCATGAGTATCGTCATCGTCACCTCTCTACTCGTTGAGGTTCTAAAATTTCGGTTTCAGATCAGAAAACATAATATTCATTCATATGTGAGACGGGGAAAGTGGGAGCATGGTGTGCATCCCCGCACACGCATAACAAGATCCCAGTTATTCAGTCGACATCTTTATGAGTTATTTATTTTGAGCACTTTTTTTATATTTTCTTTCATTTCTCCACCATGTAGGCACATCATGTTTAATGTAAAAAAAAATGTAATATTCTTCTTCAAGTTTTCCAACAACTTCAACAATAATAGTAATTCATGGTAGGAGCGTGCCCTTTGCCAGATACCACTTCAGTTCTTCTTTTTTTTTTAAAGAGTAGATGTATAGGTGTTTGAGTAAAGCCTTAAAAAAAGTTTGCGGTATTTTGTTTGTGAACTGACGGTATTTTGATTGATGCTTTATTTCTTTTATCCTTCACAAATGTGTATAGGTGTATGCTCGATTCATGGCCCAGGATCATGACTCTGGAAGAACGTCTTACTTTATCTCAAGGAAAACATACCTGAAAGTGACGGATTTGATATCAGACTACCTACGTGTGTCTGATACACAAGTAGCTGTGATCAAAGGTGCTTCCTCTCCTGCCGTACAAGGGACTGGTTCTGGAAGGACGGAAGTTCAAGTAAGTCAAATCAAGTCTGTAGTAGTGAATGCTTGTTGTTTTGAATGCTCCTTGGGAACATCAGTTTTCGCCTAGCTTTTTTTTTTATTTAGCAACATACCTGTAGTAAAACAAACAATCTGTAGAAAAATAGCACAAGTGAAAAAAAGGTTGGTGGTTTCGTCTTTCACAAAGCAATGGGGTTTGTTGCAAAATTCCTTTGAACAATGTAAATATAATAAACATGTCCAGCTTGATATTTTCATGTTAAAAACATGAAAAACAAATGGGTTTCTGCATAAATTTGGAGAGAAAATTTCATTATTTGGCAAATACTTAATATTTGCAGACTTTCATTTCAGACATTATGAATAAAACAATAAAAGCAAACAAATATCCTAAACTGCAAAAACAAAAATGCAAAACTTGAAAACCCTTTGTTAGTAGCAAAAAACATTCAATTTGATAACTTACAATGACAATGGGCATTAGAAATATTAGAATCCTAAATAATTATTTGTTGGGTTGGTCCCCATCTCCGGTAGTATGTCTTTTTATCCAGTACGAAATGAATTTAAAAAATCAAGGGGTTCCCAAGAATTTTTAAGAATACGCATCTCTGAATGAATGTTCATTTTTTTGATTT
Source organism: Zhuqinia jingwanae (assembly GCA_027744095.1). Lineage (NCBI taxonomy): Eukaryota > Metazoa > Arthropoda > Collembola > Entomobryomorpha > Paronellidae > Zhuqinia > Zhuqinia jingwanae. The sequence continues at coordinate 7,331 of JAHZNC010003745.1, read as the reverse complement.
TTAATCCGTCCATTTTATTATTTTTTTGTATGGTTCAGGTGGTATCCCCGGTCACAGGCCGCGTACTTGGCACACGGGAAGTGCGTGTTGTCAACGAGAAAGTTTCGCTTCTTGCGATGAAAGTTCAAGTGATCTCAGGCGTTCAACTGTCCCTCTTCCCCGATACCGACTCTGATAATGAATTTGTGGCAGAGACAGCAATAACTTCGAAACTGTCTGCAAAATACCAGGTAAGCAAGTATTCAAGTATTTCCTTGAGGAAAAAGTGTTGTTATTTAAGAATGAGATAGTTGACAAGTGGAGAGAGTCATCATCGCTACGGGAATTTTATTAAACTGAAGGGTACTCATTCCATTTCTCTTGTTTTTCTTCTTCTCTCGTCGTTTCTCCAGGAGGCACTCCTAGACATCAGTCTTCGTTTCTCGGATGGCAGCTGGGTGAAGCTGGATGAGATAGAAAGAGAAAACTACGTGCTGGCCGTGGGTAGCCTGGAGCCGACTGTGGTAGAGTTGCCTCCAATCCAAAACTCGAAGTATCCTCGTATCATAGCTGTAAGCGAAGGAAGTGGTCCTATTATGAGGTGAGAGATTACATGTTGCAGTTTCATTGTCCTTTGAAATGGTTACTTACTTGTTTTTGTGTGTTTTTTTGTGTGTGTGTGTGTGCCCATTTTTTTCTGACTCTTTGTGCTCTTTCCATTTTTTCATTTTAGAGTCTCTCTTGAACTGAGCGATCAATGCCACCGCCAAAACTCTGTTCCTTTGGCAATGTCCGTGGCTCAAGTGGAGGTAAACTTTACAACAAGCACAAGTCGCTCAGAATTCACTCAAAATGACAGCAACTTGGGCGCATCCTTGAACACTAAACACTCCTTTAGGAAAACGGGCCGTGGAAACAAAGAAAGAAATGGGAATAGTGGTGGCAGTGGAAAGAAAGATCTTTCTGCCATGTCAAGTGTTTTCCGAGGTGGCTCAGGAGGTAGCACACTTCATCATAGTCATCATAACGATATTGCGGGCATTCTTCAGAAGGATGACAGCAGCAAGGCATCAATGCCAAGTCAGCACTTAGGCCCTATCAGTGTCGGTTTCCTTCCAGACAAGGGATGGTCATTTGCAGCTCACAACACACCCTTAGAAATAGCAATGTATGTGCTGCTGGGAGTTTTCAGCGTGGCCATTCTGGTGTTTGTTGCATCCTGCTTTGTGTATGCCTCTCGTGTTAAGAAACGGGAGACTGGTCACCCTGAGGACTTTGCACTGGGAATGAAAATGGAACAAAATCCAATGCTAGGGAGATTTGGTGGTGGGGCCGGTGTGCCCGCAGGTGGTTGCACAACGAATGCACATGATTGGGTATGGCTAGGACGTGCGTCACTCGCACTCCATCCTTCAATGGAAAGTAACAGAAACACTGTGAATAGCCGAGGCGGCAAGCCTAGTTTTGAACAAGGAGCTGGACGACAAGTAGCCAACACTCCAATAAGAATTATTGCAAATCCCAGTTTTGAATCTCAACAGCAGCAGCAACAACAACTGGCGCAAAGTGCAAGTAGTCAGTTGTCATTGACAAGCCCGCACTCACAAATAACTAGTCACCAACTGCAGCAGTCACAAATTTCACTGGCACAGCCTGGAAACTCTCGTCAGTTTGGCAGAAGCCCAGTGGGTGTCCAGTCGCAAGAAATCTCTCCAGGTTTTCCAGCTACTCCGCCACCACGTCCTCCAAAGACAGTAGCAACCACCTCCTCTACACCAATAGACACCACCACATTTTCAGTGAAACAACAAGGTGGTGTTCCTTTGGTGGGGGCTAGTGGCTCTTGTAGCAGCAGCAAAGTTGGGTCACCACCGAGTGCAGGTGGAGGTTGTGGGGCAACGGCCACATCAACTTGCTCCTCTGGTAACTCCACACCAGGCGTGCTGGATGCCCCTGACTACAGACCTCCCATTCCTCCTCACAGAAATATTTCTACCACAGGACATCATAATGACTCATCATCATCGTCAAAGAAAATAGGAGGGTCATCTTCAAACCCTTCAAATTTTTCGTCTTCTTCTCCTCCATCCTCCTCTACCCAGCTACAAGCCAGTAGTCCCAATAGCTATAATCTTAATAACTTTAGAAGCAGCAAAGCAGCGGTCTCCGCAAAGAGCAGCAGCAGTAACAACAATCGAAATAATCACAAGGATGGTTTGGATGTGCTGCCATCCCCATCCATGATTGAGTTCCCTGAAACTAGTCATCAAAAGAAAGTGTCACCACTTACCTCTCTCCCATCCTCCTCGTCTTCAGCGACAACAGCAGCAGCAGGAGGAATCGGAGTTTCTGGTGCGAACACTTCCTCCGCACCATCATCATCATCATCTTCCCACCCTTCAAGCAGGCGAGACCGGGATCAACCCTACCTTCCCCCTCTTGACCTGAAAAGGCCTACAAATATCGTTGGCAATCCCATGTGTTATATTGACGAAGAGTGTGAGGATGACGAGGACAACGATGAGGAGGACTTGGAACGGCCTTTGACCGTCGCCGTCGCTGCAGCAGCTGCTGCCAGACAAAATCATCAAAAATACAACAGAAATAATCATGGAGGGGACAGCAGTCATGCGGCTACAGGCGGCGGTGGGTCCGCGTCTAGTACGTCCTCCTCAAGACATAGAACGAATAGCAACAGCAGCAATCACAAACTTGATATGGACTATGACCAACTTATGGAGTATTTTGACAGCTTGAAGGAAACTGAAGCTTAAATAAATAAAAAAGATCACCATAAAAAAATAATATTTAACCGTACAACAAACAAACTTAGTAACTCAAACATATTCTAAGAATTTTTATTGTAAAACGGAAGCAAATGTCAAAAGCAAGTGGTTAGAATTCCCCCTTTTCCACTCACAAATTTTTTTTAGACAATGCATGTAATGTCCGGTTAAAAGAAAACAAAATATTATGACTGCGTTCCATTCTGGGAAACATTGTATCAAAAGAGTCTGGATTTTGAGATAACAAAACAAAAACTTGTTGAGAAAGACGTCAAATTACTGCGTTGTTGTTGCCCGCATCAAACAAACAAACAAATATTGTGCTACTTCTAAAAAAATAACATGTTTCCGATTTCATAAAACACACTGCTGCTGCTACTGCTGCTGGATTTATACAGATACCTTAAAAATATATATATACTATACATATTGCTATGCTAAAAATATAATTGCTCTAAATACATGACATCAATAACGATAAGAGAGAGAGTGTGTGTATTTATATATATATATATGTATATTATATAGTACCTCATATCATCCCAATTTTTGGTTTATTTAAGAAAAAGCATAATATACACAGTCGTTGTTGTTGTTGTTGTTGTGATGCTGCTCACTGTCTTTCTCTATCATGCTTCTAAAAAATTGGTAAGTACGGAGGGAAAAAAACTAAATAAATTGTGCATGCACAAAATAATGTGCCGCCCCATCATCTCCTCTGATTAATGGACTATCATCAATTGCAATGCACCAGTGCTGGAGGATTTACTCAAAGTGGCCTCTTTGATGACGATGGGAAAATTAAATCTAGGCGAATTTGTCCTTGTCTGAATGGAAATGACTGTGCCATTTCCAGGGCAAGACACAGTGTGAGAATACAAAAAGGGGCATTACTAGACAAGCAACATCATTTGTTTTGCTATATAAAAACATACCTAAATACGTATATATATATACTTTATATATATATATATAACATTTTTACTATCTGTATTTTTTTTGTATACAGTTGAAAAGTAATCAATGCAAGCAATATATTTATTTTTACAGTGTTTTTGCGTAACGCCACTCCAAAACTACAATTTTTTTTTTTGAAAAAGCAAAACAACTTTTTAAGAGTCACACACACACACACAACATGATGACGTTATATAATACATAATATGGGTACATTCATCTGTCTATAAGAATTTTTACACAAAAAAAGAATGTACCAAAAACTACTAACCGTGGTTGTTAAATGAATCAGAGAAGAAGTGTAGTTTCATTCGTTGTTGCGTCGGTAGTTGCAATTGCAAATCAGCAAAATATATAATGATGGAATTTAAGAGAATATATACCTATGCGTGAGACGTAGAGATGACTTGATCATTAATATATTGTTTTACTACCACGCCGTTATTAGTTTTGAAATACGTAGTAGGATTACTTGTGTATTGCGGCTTGGAAATGTATACGCTGCTGCTGCTGCTACTGTGTTTGTGTGACGAGCGAGTAACAAACAATATAAATATATATATATGTACAATAAGGCCATATGAATTTGTATTGAATTAGTTGCAATAACGACGAAGATGAGGCCGAACAGTTGATATACACGCAAAATAGGTTGCCTCGTTATAATTCCAAAGAGTTTGTGTAGTGGTTGTCATATGAGTAAATGCATAAGTATGTAAAAAAAATAGTATAAATGGTTACAAAAAGATTAAAACGGGTCGTGAAATGAATGAGATGCAGTACAGGACTGAAAGGTTTTAAAGTATTTATTTCCTTGTTAAATTAATATTCATATAAAATTATACAGCAGCATTGAAAAAAAAATCACTCGGAAGACACAAAAAGACTGTCGTCTCCTATCACAAAAAAAATAATTTAAACTGGTTATTGTTAAATGCATAACAAACTAAGCAAGATTACTACAGCTTCATTTTTACAGCACATTTGGATATCAAATGAAGATTAAGAAAAAAAGCCAGTCATGCATACACATACATACATAGTTTTTGGATTATTGTACCTACAAAACGTTTTTTGTTTGCAACAACGTAACGCAAAAAAAAACCAATACAAATTATTGTAATATTTTATGTCGAGGTATAAAAAACTAGTACTAATACGTACCATATTGATTACAAATTGGAGGACATCATCAATATGATGTACATATAATATGCACTTGACTCATCACTCCTCCCACAACCACCACCACTACTACTACGATAACTTGACCTTCATATGGGGAAAATCACTCTCTCCAGTTCCGGTTGCATTTTTAAAACAACAACGACAAAAATAAAATGTTTTAATGGTGAATTTACCAAATACGCTTTACGTTACTTAATATATATTTACATTTCAATTGTACAGTAGATTTTAGAAACTAGACTAGTCGTTTACAAGTTGCTAGCTGTACTACCTATACAGTATACATATATATTTATTATTAATTAGCTATTTAATAAAACAACAACTGAGGATCTCAATTGTCAATCGTTTATCATCATCCACCTGTCTTAAAAGTAGTAAAAGATATTACACGAGTTATTCACTATTATTATTGTTATTATCATCATAACTTATTATTATTAACTATTATTATAAAGTATTAATCACTTATTGTACATTGCAAACAAAAATTGTATAGCATAATAAATAACGCATATATTTATTAGTATATTTAATATTTTTTACAAATTGACGGTTAGTTTTGTTGCCATAGAAATATTTATGACCGTTTTGTTAGTTTTTATGTGCCATAAAAGAAAATAGAATGAGAGTTTATCATCATCATAAAATGCAAATGCTTTCCACCCACTCAATATATCGCTAACGATTTTTTTATATTTATTTACGTTCGAAAGTAGATTTAGATTATATATTTCTTTTATATATATTATTGTTCCTATTAGAAGTTACAATTTTTGCAAATATGATTGCTTATATTTTATTATAGGCCGTACACTTATTTTGTGAAATTGAATGAATCAAATGTCTTTGAAAAACATACAATCAAATATACACACTTAGTCACTGTAGCACTTAGATACATTAGCTGTAAGTTGTATTATTATATAAATATATATATACCTACCTAATTACAACTACTATATTTAAAAAAAATATATATTATGTTGAATTATATTTTCTTTTCTTTTTGGTATAATAATAAGCACAATCGCACGGTCTATATATTCCATTAAACACACTACAAACACAACTACAACAACAGAAAACCCTTTTTGGCAGTAATTTTTTAACGAAAAATAAATAAATTGAAAGTTAGTACATCATTTAAGAAGCATAGTTGGTATAATATCATGTGGTCAAAGTCATAGAAATGAGGTGAGCTGGTGGTGCAATATATTTATTTTAAGCAACTCGACTCGAATCACCAAAAAATAGATATAACGTATGCATGTTTTGGCTGTCTGTGCACACAATTTACTAACGTAGTAGTCGTAACAGCAAGAATGCAATAAATTCAAAAAAAACTCGCGGGCGCCAAATCTGAATTACTGTCAGAAGAATAGAAGGTTATATCCATTGACCTTTTACACGAGATTCCTATTTCCTACATTTTCATTCACTTGCAAGGCAAAAAATAATAATAATTTTAAAATGCAAATTGGAAGAATAAACTTGTATTTTCATTTTCTACAAACAAAAAAAACATCGAATCTTTAACAAAATTTCTAATAAATTTTTTTTTGTCCGCTGCAAAAAAAGATGAAAATTTATTTTCTAAAAATTTTCCGGGCAAATTATAAATAGCAACCCCATTGTAGCAAAAAAAAATGTCAGTATTTTTAAAGAAAAATAAATGCAAATTGTTTCCCTCCTTTTAAGACAAAAAATAAATATGAAATTAGTAACAAAATGAAAATGAAAAAAAAAATATTTGAACAAAAAAAGTTTAAACTATTTTACAAGTATGAATGAATGAATTTATAATTATTATGAATATTTGGGATAAATGAACAACTTTTGATGCACTCTTTATACTTTATGTATTTTTTTGTGACTTTAATTTTATTTTTGGAGAAAATACGTCTGATAAAATGTCACTGTTTGCTAATTTAAAAAAAAATTAACTGATATAATAATGATGATGATGATGATGGCACCCTGATATTATTATACTGATTCCTATTTTGTATTACTTGCCCTGTTTCACATTAACCAATTACTTAAATATTCTTCTCGCACTTTTACAAATGTATCAAGTTAAGCAAAAAAAATAAGCACTGCGCTGGAGGTGCTATCAAAATAAACATATTATTATACATGTAAATATATATTTATTATATAACTTTTAATGATTACTACTACTACTACTACGGATCCAGTTTTTTTGGGAACTTTGTGAGTACTTATTACTAACAACAAAACAAATTATTATATAATAATAATAATATGTAATAATTATCGACGCAGTTTTCAACTATACACTTGTACTACTCTATTCTTCATTTGTGTGTGCGCGCGCATTTAGTTGATACTTTAAAATATAATTTTGTGTGTTTGTGTGTGAACATTATCTTATGTAATTTGTGCGTAGGATATATA
>JAHZNC010003744.1:0-13533 GCA_027744095.1 Zhuqinia jingwanae | reverse complement strand
GGTATTTCAGTCATGTAATAGGTGTGAGGTACATAGTTTAAAAAAGAAGAAAAGCACTTACGCACTTGGACATATTATTTTCGCATGTGGCGGACGAAACTCGGGTAAAATTTCAGCCCATGCCTGTCTAAATGTGAAAGTAGTCGTTTCAATATATCGTTCCACGCAGACAAATATATATGTCAATTGAGACGTAGTTAAAAAAAATTTACCCGGAATCGCCTAGCCCATGGAGAAATATTATCTGTAAATAAATAACCTATATGAATACATGTATTCTGAGATCATTATTTTGTGAAGTGTCGGATTTCTCATTTGACGGAATAATTGTGGACACTTGAAAATTAATGCTTATTATAACTGTTAAATTAGTTACCGTTGCTGTTTGTTTAACAGCTGCAGGAATAACACACGACGCACGTAATGGAAGACCAAGCATGATATATAATTTGTTTATAGAATTTGGCAAATATTGTTTGGTTTACTGAAATTTTCAGCTAATGCAATGTCTACGCAGTAATTTTTTTAGTTCACTAATCTGTTTAAAGACTAGTAGTTATTTTTGGCATTTTCAATGGAAAGACGAAAAATGAAAAAAAAATGTTCACGAACTTTTCAGTAAATCTTCTCAGAAGCTTTTACTTTATCTTATAGGATGCTGTGATGTGTGATAATAAAAATTTTAGTTTCTAATTTCGTTTATATAAACAGCGATTCCAAATATAAGGAAGAACAATAATTCCATCTTCCATATCCCAAAAGTTCCAGACATGTGTATGTTTATATGCACATCCGTACATGTGACAGTAATGAAAGAGCTCACACAAGTTCTTTGGTACAACTTGTGTGGATTCAAGGTAAACCATGTATGCATTGCATTGTATGTGTAACAGGATCGCATAAATTGTAGTCTTCATATTTCTGAGGTGTATAATGCAAGATAATGATAATTAGTTCCAACGCGAACTTCTAAGACCATAAATATGCATGTAAAATTTGACGTGCGAAAAAGTGAATGTTTAAGTGTGTCGCACACATAAAAAAGACAAAATCTTAAATACAATGAAAATTGCGAATTCAGAGTTCAGAAACCACGGAAACCCAATACTACCGTGATATCGCTTCCGAATCAACGTTTGTAATACAAACTTATTATGCCGTGGATCTGGAGCCCTTTACAAATTATATATTGGTTGTTTAAGTACTCATTTTATTTTACACTTATAAAATTTATAAAAGTACAAATTTTACCCCATACATTTCGGAAACGTTTTCTTTTCTTTCACATTCTCTTCAATGGGTTCAATTAAACATCAGCCTATTGCCAATTTTTTCATACAATCGTTTATGTTTCGTCACTTTACATTTCACAGAATTCGAATTTAAGCAATTCAATATAATATCGCGCGATGACTATTTCTTTAAGTACTTTTTAAACATCATATTTTTGTATAATCCAATCATAAGTACATATTATACACAACTATATTTTAGCTATGAGTACATAAGTTTATTATGTAACTTTTTACAATTTTAAATACGCAACGAAGTATTTCATTTTTGATTATTGTTGAGTCACGTGTAAACATTCAATATGAATAGCTTATAATCATGGCAAAACAATTATATTGAGCTCATCTTTAGAGCTTATCAATCGATAATGATATGTACACAAATTAGATATAGGTAATTCTTTTTAAATATCCATATACCTTTCAACATTGAACTACATGCGTTAGGATTCTGGCAACAGCATGGTTTGTGTCATATAAAAATTAAAAATATGTGTGTGATAATGCCGTTGGTCTTAAATACTGATCAATACTCCGCTTTTACAAAACTATCTGTAGATAACATTTAAATATTTGTCGTTTCACATGTACCGGACTTATCATCCTTCTAGTTAATATTGCTACTGGTTTTAATATGATTATTACAAACCATTTTCAGTCTCCTTTCAAAAATTTTCGATCGCAACTGCATAATATTTAAGTATGTACATTGTTTAGTTTAGATTGTTTTGCATGGAACTTTTTATATAAAGTATTTTAAGCTGTAGAAAGCTTTTTGTTGTTGAAATCATTGTCTCAAATACATAAATGGAAGACTTAAAATACTAAATAAATAAATATAGCAATAAATATAACAATAATATTAATATACCATTGTAATTTCCTATGTTGCATAATATTTGACAGAATATTTCAGGTTTAAAAATCCGTAAAATTAATTACTAATTTGCCACAATTAAACATCTCAATATATATTGTAAGTACGGGAGATGTACCGCAGTAGTAGTGTATTGTTTCTTTTTCCAAAGTAATTATTATTATTACTCAATTCCCACAAAAGAATTCGTCAGTTTTTGAGATGCATCTTGTTACACAAGGCGCATTCATTTTGAAGAAGAACCACAGGTTGCAGATTAATTGCACAACTCCAGTCGTGATCAAAATGGCACTACACATAATGAGTATCCGGAGGTATTTCTCTTGCGAGTTCACTTCCTCCACAATGGACGCTGTCCCTCCAAAAAGCGTATTGACTTGTGTCAGTAGTGAAATGGTTGCAGGTGCTGCCTTTAGAAATGCTAAAAGTGTTTGATTAGATCTGTAGAGCAGGAAGCTACTTGCTACAATAAGTGTTATGGCAGTCATCTTTAAAAGGAAAAAGAAAGAGGTAAAAGTAATATATCAGATCATCATTCATTTATTTGTGTGAAGTTCATATTTTTTTTTATCAATAAAGATGCCAAATTACCATTGACACAAGCGAGACAACTTTGAGACCAGTAGGAACAGCGAAACCACCATGTTGTCTGAGGTCTTTCGCAGTGGCTGTTGTATCCGTATTTATAGTGTTACTATTAATCGACTCAATTGAATTGGAGTCTTCACAAAAATCTAAACTACTTGAATGACCATTACTGCTTGTGCTTGGAAGAGTCAGTTTCTCTTGTTCCTGTGATTGGATCAGCCCTCTGATGCTGTTGCAAAATGGGCTTTTATTCCCCACGTCCGATCCGTACAGTTCATGCGAATGAGGCATCTTTGCTCTTTAATTTGTGTTACAGATTTGTCAAGCTATTAAGCTTACTTCGCTACTGGTAGGACACGGCAACAACCGCATACAAGATCCACTTCACATATGCCAACTTAGCCCAGGACAAGTGCACAGATGAATTGTCAAAAGGCGATGTTAGGATAAATTCTATACATATCGCGAATAATTACAGTAATTTGATAGGTTGTGAATATTTTTATGATTGCTTTGTAAACAGTAGGAACATCTTCTTGAAAATTGGTTGAAAGGTTGAAACATTTGTTTTTTTTTAGCATTGAAAGCTCACGTCTGTCTGTGCAATATAATATTTGTTATCACTTGTCACTGATCACTGTGCGCGTTTGACATTTTGTACCTTTTTTGTTAGCACAAATTTGAAAAAAATCATCAAATCTGGCTGAGTTTACAATAATGTATACGTATTACAATTTAAATTTATACAGCGAGGTGTCACTTACAGACAAATTATCATTTGTGTGTTAAATGCATTTAATTAGCATTCTTATCTTTATAGTTATTGTGCGTAATGGTAGTAGAAATGGTTCCTCAATTCTCTACAAATACCTTTTTGTCTTGTAGTAGCTAAGCTATCCTGTGCTCCTATCCTGTCAACAATAGTTTCCAATTTTGTATTGCACTGTGTTGATGATGATACGATAAGCTACATTCACTGTCCATGCACCACTCATACTATTCTACATTGGAAGTGGAAGGGATTCTGGATTTTCAAGGTTTACAACTTTAGAAATATGCATATAATTACAAAGAATTAGTGCTCCCTATATATACATAATATATATACACACATAGACATATGCCTATTATATGAGTGATGTAAGTGAACAAGTACGTATTATATTACACACACAAAGGAAAGGTACATACGAATTTTGACTAGAAAAGGTTATGTTACGCATGTAGATAATACGTGTATTTTCTTCAGTCTCTTTTGTAATATTATTTACACACTCTCTTTTGACTACATTACAAGTACGTAGTCGGAGTACGCTCAGCAAGTTTTTACGATAGATAGGAAGAAGGTAGGGTGGTAGGGGGTAGCAAGAAGCACTGCACTCTAGAGTGCTTCAACTATTTCAAACCTTTTTTTTTCACCTTAAATCTGGTCTGGCATCAGGGTATTATGCAAGCACACAGTCACCACAATGATGTGATTTTTTCCGTACACAACAACAATGTCAGCCTTAGTTTTAGTGAGTTTGTGGCTAGCAGTACGTTTAAAACTTCTCGTGCACGTTTGACAACCAGCATCAGTCAGCCGACTCAGAAAGGCTAAAGAATGCGTCAGGATTTGTTCATCCCTGCGTGCAGGAAAGTTATAAAAAACAACCCTGTTACTTGTTGCCCACTCCCTGGCAGATTGTTGCTTGGATTGTAGTGTTATTTTCCTGAATGCACGCCGTTGTAATGTATGTACATAAGTATGTCTAGTCAATCTAAAGTAAAAACGTAAAAACGTAAAAACAACACTGGCGACGGAATGTGTAATGAATAAATGATACTATATTACGTGTGCACTATCCTAAATGGGTAAGATTATTGGGAATGTTTAAAGCGTCGAGTCAGCAGCACATATATATTGTATCAGCAATAATATTTTTTGTAGGTAGCCAGTAGTATATTGAGTTAGATTAGTCACTGTCAGAAAAATTCTTTGCCTCATAAGCATAGTCACTGTGCTATAATCATCATAAATAGAGGCTCCGACGAATGGTGGTAGTTGTGTGGTGGTGATAGTGATGATTATTATGCTGTGCGCAATTACATACATGATCAACGGGAATATGAGTGAACAAAAAGGTTACCTACCATTTACATTTCCGTAGAGAATGAAGCCGTCTGTCTTTGAACACTAAAGCTCAAAATGGGACAGAGTAATGCGGCTTTAAATGGTAATGAAATGATAATCGCTGTATGGTGTGTCTAAAACCAAAAAGGTCTTGTGTTATGAATTAACGTCACTCTCTGGTAGTGTGGAGATATGCATATTAGGTAATTAATAATATTGGTCTCCTACTGCATGTATCGCTTTAAAAAAAATTCTAGCAACCATAATATGATAATTTACAGACGATAAAATTTCAACCAGACTTATCGAGATTGGTTATAATATTATGGAATGATAAAACGAAGAGGTGACATTCACACATGACCATACCATTCATCTTTGCAGATGCGATGAAGGACTTATCAGTACCACCACAGACGTGGTGTTATAGTTGCATCATCTTCGTCTTTGACAGCCTTATTTTCACTGAGCCCACAGCCAACCAGAAAATATCACAATTTTACATTTTAAACGACATCCAAAGTAATAAAACTGTGGAGATGAACTGGAGAATGTCTTAAACCAAATTAAACTGTATGGAATGTTGTTTAACACACAAATACATAATACACAGCTTGTTTAGTAGTCTTAAAAAATATTAGTTTTTCCAGTTGACAACAACTGGTACAGTTTACAAAGCCATTTCACGTTCTCTTTTACAGCATCTACGTGTAAAATTTACGTTATTTGCAGCCGATAAAACCATGTTTTTCTGTTTTCATTGTTTGGATTACCAATGTTAACTACCCAGACCAAGTCTCTGTTGGTAGTTCACGTATCTCACATGTAACACCTGGAAACAAATATTTGCTTTGTTTAGAGCAACAATATTATGAGCATGCATGGTGTCGACTGTCGGGTGCGAGTACTTTTCCGTAAAAGCTTTTATGTTGATAAGATGGATATTGTGTAGAAAATCAATATTCGCATTCATTGTTGACTTAACTGGCCCGCAAGCCTCTCTGACNGCCTCTCTGACATAGTTTTCATCCCCACACGCATAACAAATCTTTTGTAGAAAATTTAAAGTGCCTTTATGCATAAAAATATGATGATTTTTGACATACTTGTTGCGGTTTTAAAGGTAAATTAAGATTATTGTGTAAGCTCAGCTCTTTATATATATAGAATAATTCGTGGCGATTTAAATGGGGTAAATAATTAGAACTAAGGCTGTAGAACGTATTCAAGCATGCTTTAATAAAATGCACCATGTCCATGTCAATGCCATTTACCCACAAGAATATAATATACGGTTAGTCGTGATAAATGAATATTTTTTGTATATGAATATGTGTGTAACACAATTGTTCGACGACTGTCAATAAAAAAAAGTTTAAAAATGCAAGTGCATGTATAGAGCATTCCAACTTAATTTGAGCATTTTTTTCCCATTGTGTACAATATCTAAAAACGTAATACATAATACATAATATGTATATTATGTATATACATACAAATGCGCTTTTGCGCTATAAATTTAATATATGTACCTGCTAATATCTTAGCGTAAAGTTCTCATTAAACCAAAGCGAAAGTGTTTTAAAGCGAGGTGCCGTATATGCAATTATGCGACTACTATATACATGAAACGATGTATGGATGTATGTATATAGTTGTTCATGTATTTTTTGACTATTCATTAAAAAAAGTCTATTATTATCGTTCAGGTAATGATCTTCTGCTTCAGAAATGTATGCAGACATTAGGTATATATGTAAATGGAATTTTTTCCGCTGTAATGTTTACGACGAATGTTCATGGTACATAACCATGCATGAAGAATATAACAATCTCACACAGCACGCAAAGGAAAATGAATTTTATTGCTGACATCCATTTTTTCAATGAATCACCAACATTAAATTGGCTTAGAATTGGCATTCCCATTTAATTTGCTTTACACCATAAATGAAACGTCAAAAGGTATTGAGGAAATATTATTAACAAAGTGCATATAAGCTAAATACATAATTTTTTTACTTACGTAATTTTTTTGGCTATAAATAAATTTAATGTTTAGTTTCATTTTAAAAGGAAAACATGGTTTTTGCTATGAAAAAAATATATTATACATTATTGCAAAATACAGGTATTCCGAATATCCAAAAGAACTATTATTCAGCTCTGCCATTAAACAATCCAAAAGACGCAAAGTGTTGTTGTAACTTGCACCCATTAAACCAATGGAAAAATTACCAACTTTTATATTTGTTTTACATGACGTTTGTTTAGATTTTTGTTAGGTCATAGTGCTGATGATCTAATGGAAGTCAGTCTTCCACCCGGATATCTAGAGATGCATAGAATTCCATCAAATTTTTCATTTATTGTTGAAATCAGGAAAATTTATTCATCTTTGGATTGAATCAAAATTCAAAATCTCAGTCCAGCACACGTGCTCAGTTGGTGAGCATGGTGCATTTAAGTCGTCGTTATGTTTGTTAGTTGGCTGACTGACTCAGCATCTGCACATAATGGAAGTAAATAGCTCGATGCTGAAAAAACGATTTTCTTCCACCTTCAGAAATTTTTTAATGACTAATTTTATTTTACTAAAATGCATGTCATTTGTGAACGAGTCATTGAAATCTGAGATTTTTCCATGATGCCATGCTACATGATGCTATGTATATCTTGTCTTTGAGCATTTTCTAGTTGGTCATGTCTCTGTGTTCCAATGACTATTCTTAATAATAATACGAAACATAATATACAAAGCTTGCTTTCCCAGCTTATTACTTATTTTTAAGACTTGTGTGTTGCATCCTTTTTATTTTTAGAATCTACCTAATTACTTGTAGCTGCAGTAATTTGAAATGTCTTTGACTACAAAGCTAAAGTCGCGATTTGCAATAAACAAAAGTACGAAAAATATAAGGTTTGAACAGCATATTTTCCTGTGCTCTTTTTGTATTGTATTTTTTCTCATACCATTCAAGCATACTTCCTTGTTAGCAATCTTGAGGTTCATTCCACCAGCAAGGCACAAGGCGACGTTGAAAGCGTTCTCCATTCAAACTAATTCACAAGCAGACAATCATCAAAATAACTAATAATATATGAAACACAAATAATGGGAATGGGAAGCTCTAGACGGATGCATGTCAAATGTGGCAATTCCATTGCACCGTGTAAAAGTAAAAGGTTCACGTGCAAAGATTGCAAAATCCAGGCCCAACGTACAAGAAAATGTGGTTCTTTTACAATTAAACAACCAGAGCTCAGCAGCAGCTACTGGCTGATGGCCAATTAATATAAAAACACAATACCTTGCAAAACTCTTGTCTTACAATATCAATACCACACATATATGCAACATGCTTATTTTTTTGCAAACAAACCTCGGCTCTTTTGCACAAGGTTCAAAGGCCGTGATGTTTTGCTAAAAAGTATTCAAATTAATAGAAACAAAGTGTCTACTACTACTGCCTCGTTATACACGAAAACGATAATAACAAAACAGCAGCTCACATAAGTAAAAAAGAAATTTCGGAATGCTCTATATAATTGTATGCCGCAAAAACACGGTTTAAAATTTTTTCAAAGCGGATGTTACCGTTATAATAATAATAATAATGGAACTCGTTCTTCTTTCTCTGATGTATTTCTTATTCTCTGGCACATGGAACCCATTTAACAATAACCGGAGCGAAACCAAAAAGAAGCAGCAATGATGACTTTGATGACGATGAACTTTGTAGTCAAAATATCTGTTACACAACGCATGCAGCTTTCAAGGTGTTCCTTATTCATATTATTAAAAAGAGTAGACGCTATAATAATAATATTTCCCTTTCGCCTTTTCAATTCACCATCAAGTTTTTTCGTCGTTTGAGAGATCTAGCTGTGTGTGTCATATAAATCAAAAATAAATTTCGGACCATTATATTAGCAACTTTTATCAGGAATATATCATTATATATCAGGAACACAAAATGGCAACAGACCAAGAGCGTTTTCTTGCCAAGCGTGTCCAATCCCTGGAATGGGAATTGGACAAAGAAAAGAGGAAAAGTATTGACGCACATAGAACCCTCTGCAAAAGGGAACGTATTATAAAAGAATTAACGCTTAAAGCTGAACAGGATAAGCAGGCATTAAAAGAGATGCAGGTGATTGTTGAGGACCTGGAGTCTCATTTGACGATTTACAGGAATAAAATTCAGAATGTTGTAAGTTAACAAATTTTTGGTTTAAAAAATATATTTTTTTTAATTTAAATAAAAATCTCATATTTCTTAACGATGATGATAAAATAAACGCTGAATTGAATGCATGATTTTTCAGGAAGCGATTTCAAATGACAACGCAGACAGGTTCCGAAAGGCCCATCGAATGTATTTGGATGAGAGTGGGAAATCAGAGAAAGTTCACGAGGAGCTAAGACGCATGAAAGCAGGAGGACGAACAAGCCTGTTTGTTCAAGTGTAACATGATATACCTTTCTGCATTATGTATACATGCTTTATTAACGTTTAAAAAGTTTTATATATAAATACATACCAATGTACACAATTATTACATATTATTATTAAATTATGCATTAAAAACATTGCCGTATGTTATTAAAAATCAGTTAATTTAAACGCTTTTGCGACTGCGTGTACTCTCAATATATTTTTTCTTATTTAAAGGCTATAACTTGACGTTGTTGAGCCGTGTGTGGTAGCTTACCACTGGTAGGCATAATATAAAGTAGGTATACTAGTAGTTGATTTGTGCAGCAAATGTAATATACAGACACATAGTCAAAATTAGAAATATAGCGGATGGATTGTTCATAACCCCGGAATTACTTTCAAACACAGTAATAATATTTTTGGGACCAGTGTTGCCATTTTCGCCTTCTCCAGCATCTTTAACCAACAAAATTACATAAATAAGTTGATGTGCGTTGTTTATTGGTAACATAAAATACAAATTATATAACTTTTACTCTACATTTAAATGCTAACCAATTAATTAAAAGTTTCAATTTTACTTACCCCTTTTCCCATCTCCAGAGTTACAGCGATCCGTGTTACAAGATGTATACATTTTGGTGTAGTGTTTGTCTGTTCGAACGCCACTGGGCACAGTGGGCTTTATCTCACAATCTCGCACAAGAGTTACAGCTTCCCCTGTAAATTAAATGTCGGACATTTTATTACAATAATTTTGAGTACGATCTTCAGTTTATAAAGATCCTACATACAACATAGGTTCCGACAAAAAATAAAACAAGTTGTACTTACCAGGAATATCTGTATATTCAGTTCTGACTATGGTACAAAAACCCTCGCACTCCGTTGTAGAAGTTGCTGGTAACTCGTTGGGTTCAGATTCGCAGAGCTCATACTCATTGCTATTGCATTTAAAACAAATGAAGGCGGAAACTGCTCTTTACAAAAGTCAAAGGAGGATGTATTAATTTACAAAATTAGTTCATCTGTGTACCATATCGGAAGAAACTAGCCTTAAAAATACAATAACGTACCTGGATTCCAGCTGGCAATAGTCACAGCTACAACAATCAGGAAAAGTGCAGTATTCTTCATATTTACGGTTTCAAAATATTAACTATAGTTCTACACAAAATTTGAATATAAGTATGCACCTTACTGGAAATGAACAAACTTGTATTTAAAAGTTTTTCATCATCACAATACATAATGAAATTACGTATTGGTTATGGTATTTTCATTGACGTACAAACAACTTAGAGATATATATCGTTTTTATCTTCTCATGACTTTATATCTCTGATTTGTCATATAGGCGTAATCGATAATGATATGATGCTAATCCATATTATGATAAGTTACATATTGCACATTTATGATACGTATGTATGTATATTTATATATATCACAGGATCATGGTCAACTGCAGACCATATTATAACATTTATAACTTCTATCATATTTCTCGGTAATTGTTATTCCACTATAGTAGGTATATCTTTGTCACGCATATTAAAATTATTAAGAACCGCCTCTCGGTTATTTTTTCATATTTCAAATTCCATTACTAAATACTGCTGTACCCTACGTTGATGGATAAAACCGGCATTCAAAAGTGGTTCCATCTGCCAATCATTTACAAATATGATACAAAATATTTACCTTGCGCAAATCCCAGTCCCCAAAATTAAAGGTGATGACAGGTTTGCCTGTTAAATTGAGGGTTTGGTGTTTGAAATTTACCGAATAGTCATATTAGTATACATTTTGTGTAACAGAAATATGCTCCATACCCTCACGATCCACACTTTCCAAAAACATCTTGTAGCCCGCAGATTCTACATCTTGAAAATCTTCAGTATCAATTGTGTTTAGTGCATTGTCTTTTCTCCATTTTACGTTCTAGGTAATTTGTTTTGTTTTATTAGGCATACCCGTTTGCAAAAATTTGCATAGAACAAGTGAATTTATACACTTACCTCGAGAATGAGCGACTCTGCCATATTGACATCGTAGTTTTTGGCTAATAAGTGTAAATTAAATATTATTTCAAAGTTATAGCAATATGAATCTGTTCTTATTTATTTATTTAAATTTCAAACAATTTGTATTTTTTAATTAATAAAACAAAAAAGCCAAAGCAGACAAAATTTATTTTTAATTGCAAAATTACCTCTTAGAAATCGGACTAAATAGATGTCATGCTTCATGTAGGTATCAGGTAACATATCGATAACTCTAGTTTTGAACTGAGTGTAAAAACCAAAATAAATAAATAAATTGCAACCAAATTCAAGCTTACACTAACAAATGTTAAAATTAATTTTGAAACTATTTACTCTGTCCAGGGCCCTTTTTTGTTGAGCTGTCAAGGTAAGATCCTCTTCGACAGACATCCCTGAAATCAGTTGTGGTATAAGTGAAACAAGTAAAATTGTCCCTACTGCAGTTGCTTCAATGCGTCTCATTTTAACTAAAATGGACAGTACAGTTGTATGATTGCAAAACAATGGAAAACTCAACTCAAATGATGCAGCAGAAAATTGTGATGTAGGTTGGTGGTGTTGGGGTGGACAAATATATTTTTAGTACCAACTGTAATAAAAACGTCCAGGACTAAACATTTCTCGAGGTTCATGTATTAATGCGGCCATAAAAGAAAAACATGTATTCAAGATTCCCACGTAGGCATTTCCCCATGAAATACTTTTGGTTTCATGTCAACATAGTCGAATTAAAATAGTTGTAGTTTAATCCAACTTATTCAACGTCCATATTTATTATGCTGTTGGTGTGTAAGTAACCTATCAGGTGACACGAGAATGATCGCTACAAATGTGTTTTTGAACCGGAGAACCGTAGGAAACCTGTATTATCGGAATCATCGTTCATTTTCATTATTATGCTTGTAATTTGTAAATCGCATCCTGTCCCGGCATGTACGTTATATTAAAGCAATTCTTAAAAGCATGACTAAATTAAAGAAAACAAAAGTTTACAAGTTAAAAAACGAATTATGCCATTATAAGTACATTCATGTTTTTAGCTTCATGTTTTTGTTTAATCTGAATAAACTTGATTATAACAAATAAAAATAAATTTATTATGAAAAAATGATTTATCTTCAAATCAAACGAAGGGTTTTGCACCTGTATAGATTTTTGTGCCCCTAAAGAAACAAAGAAACAAAAAATTAATTTTATTGCTTAATTGACTTGTATTGTTTTATGTTCTTGTAAGTAGGTATAACATGCCCATATTCTGGCGGTAGTTCGGACTTGTCAACGTATCTGTACAGGTCATCTTCCCATTGCGCCTTATTTTGATTGTAAACCTTGAGCGCTTGTCTGGTTAAAGGGCTCATAAGGGGTCGGATTACATTCAAAACGATCTCAAAAACTGGTGGAGCTGGTAAAAAATTATACGTTTAGCTAACTCAACTACCTACTGCTTATATGTAGGTACTTATTTATGTACAATAAAAATTAGAAAAATTATAATTAAAATTAGATAAAAAAGACGAGCTTACTATTTATCAACATGATTTTGTCCGCGTATCCAGGAAAATGACGCCTTTTTGTAACAAATATCAACATATAATCAAGAAATTTAAATGGATATTTTTTTGCATATACTACATATTTATGACTATTTTTTAATGAAATCTTACTCGTAGGAATTCGTCAAGTATATATAGAATGGAAGGCCTATAATATAAAAACATATTTTGTATTGACAAAATATGAATATTGATAATAAAACTGCTGCAATGTGCGCATTCATTAACTTACATGGAACGCATCCATGTTGTAAAAGGTTGTAGTTGTTCATGTTGATAATGAAATTCCACTGTGTAACGTTTTTCCCAGCATTTTGAGCCTTACGAACTCTCCTTGTAGCCACTTCGAAAGTTCTGTCTACATATCTCTCCAGTCTACGCATAATGCCGGCTGCAACCGCCTTTAAGAGATAATTGGGGTGACAATAATTAAAAGTCTTGAAATACCATCAACCATACTCTATATGCCAGCTATAATATGCCCCTTGGAAATATAAAATAACTAGAGCAGTAAATCACATCCGAAGCGATTCGCATTTTTTAATAACTAAAATTTCCATGTGACAATGCATACATACCTTCCGCAAATCCCAGTCTCCAAAGTTAGAGGTGATGACGGG
>JAHZNC010003743.1:0-35990 GCA_027744095.1 Zhuqinia jingwanae | reverse complement strand
ATATATATATATATATAGTATATTAACTATCTACATATTATATATATATATATATATATTGCTGTATGCCTTTTTCGTGTGTGTTTTCAAGTGCATCCATTTTTTTTTTGAAGATATACTAGATGCGCTATTTATATGATTGCTCGTGTTTCATTTTTGTAAAAATGTATTTAAAGCAAGCAAGGAAAAGAGAGAAAAAATATGAGAGAAAGATGATGATAGGAAAAAGTTTTAAGTAAATATTTATGTAATACTATCCAACAGCTACGAAGAATGCTATTATACATACATAGATATTATATACATATTATATAACTGCTAAAATAACTTGATCTATTACTATATGTTATAGTATCTATATATATTTATAAAAAAAAGTATGTAAGTATATTATATATATGTATATATATGTGTATATGTATTATGTTAAGTATAGTAAGTAAGTACATTATATTTACAACTATGTAACCCTTTTTGTTAGTTTTTTTTGGCAGAGATTACTGTTACATGTGAGAATAAGACAGAATACAATATTTTTATAGACAACAGTTTTGGAGTACCAGTAATTATTTAAGAATATATATTATATTGTATTATATTATATATATACGTATATAAAATGTAAAAAGAAATAAGAAAAAGAAAAAAAGTTTTTTTTTCTCAAGCGAGAAAAAAATAATACAACTCGATATATAAACATAAGCTTTGAATATATTGCATGTCCAAAAGCTGATCATAGTAAAAACAATGCAATAAAAGTAAAAATGTCAGTAGACTTAACCTTTAAAAAAAATTTTTTTACTTGTGTCGATTTTTGAAAATCATTTATTTATTTATTCCGCATATATTACTGCATTTATCATCATACAAATCAAATAAAACGTCAGTTATAGTCGTCATCATGATGACATAACGCTTCACCTTTTTATTCTCATATTTCCCATAATATCATACAACATACGTACATATAAATAGGTATTATACCTATAAGCATATTTTATATCCATATATTAAATGAATGAATGAATATAGTTACCATATATTGCAACTCATTGTTACGATTTTTATTTTCACCACAAAACATAAAACGTGCTGCATAAATACATACTTTAGTAGTACTATTACACAAGCAGGGGATCTAAAATCCGCAATAACCGGGAAGGAGAAGAAGAAAAAAGAAGAAGAAAAGACGGAAGAATTGTACAAGTCTTTTTCATTACTTGTTATTGTCGTCACAAGATTTCCGGCAGCTTTGGTGCACGTGCTTCATCTATTTGTTTTTTTTTATGTATAGAATCATACATAAATTCACCATACATTCCGTATAATGGCCATCATTTCTAGCAACTGTGCCATAGAAAGTGTATGAAAAAAATACTTGCATTCACCTCAACACCAAAAAAAAATCACCACCACTTCTACACTGGAACTATTTCTAGGGCTCATCTAATGGTCATGGATAGAAGAAGAAGAAGAAGAAAAAACCCTCTTGCCACCACCACCATCATATCTGGTACAGAAGAAAGTACCAAACGTCTCCCTCTCTTTTTTTTTGCTAAAAGACAACTACTACTGTATACGCTCTTGTATCCAATAAAACCAAACTGCTTAGCCTTTTTACCTTATTGCATGACATGAAAAAAATAATGCATAATAATAGTAGTAAGTACGTATGTAGAAGCGGTATAGTAGCGTTTAGAAAAGAAAGGATTTTCTTCTTTGTTTTTTTTCTTTATATTATGCATGTCACACACCAGATGTAACGTGTGGAATAAGACGCAAACCAAAAAACTCATTAAATATTGCAATATACGGCGGAGCAGAGTAGTAGTAGCAGCAGCAACAGCACAACTTGCTATTATCCACACAGGGAAATGATTGCATAATAAAAGTAAAAACGTGACATTTATGTCGCATGGTCTTCATCATAATTGCATACCACCACCACTACCACCGACATACCATACTATATCAAATAGCTTTCATGTATCATCATTAACCAACCTTAATATATCCATCCTCCATCCCTTTCTCAAAACAAACTTTTTTTTACTGCTGTTGCAATTATAAAAAGAAGAAGAAGAAGAAGGAATAAAACAGTCGTTAAAAAAATTGCAGTACACACTACCGCGGCGGCGGTTGTTGACGTGAAAATTACTCATTTAGTTCCTAATATACAGTATGTGTGTAAATGTTTGCCTATCAGATTCCAAGACACGTTGATAGACTTTGGAGTCGTGGGGAATACGAGAAATTTACAATTGTACAGCTTTCATCAACATCTTCATAATAACCACTACTACTGCACTAAATATTTTTTAAATTCAATTTTCCCTTCCCATTTTATGCACTTGCCCAAAAAAAACATCTCTGGACATTTTGGGCAATTTTTGTTGTTTTCGCTACATATATTGTTTGCTTTTAATAAGTTGCTACATAAACAAGCCATATAATCAGAAAACTAAAAACAACTGCTGATATTATACCCTTGTATTAGTTTTGTAGACCAGAACCAGACCAGATTGCATTTTTTTTGCATGGTTCTATGGTGGTGATGTTGGTTGTCCAATACATTGATAAGGAAGTTATATTTATGTAACAGGAACGAGCAAATATGTATAAATCGTTTATAATAATAATGTTAGAGGGTTGTGAGCTCTGACAGACCTCAATTAATCGTAACTGCTCTTTAAATTCTTTTCCCTTGAAAATGACTTGACCTGTCTATCTTACTTTTTTTTGCCCAAATTTGTTGCAGTACTGTAATAAACTGCTGTCCAGGAAAGTCAAGTCAGACAGACAAACCAGCACATGGCCCCACTCTCCCGTGTGTTTGTTTGTGTACACAAATCCTGGCCTGTATTATTTCTTGTTCATAAAACCGTTGCGTGGCAGTATGTTTTGATACACATTTATGTAGTATACAAAACTAAAGAGCATGCAGCTTTTTGGTCGCATGGGAAACATGGAATATTAAACAGGCTGGCTTTCCAGGAAAAAGCGAGGAGGAATTAGTATACACACACGAGAAAAAGTGAAGTCGCCTGTCTACACGTTACACCTATATAGTATGTATCTATGTATGTGTTATGTGTGCCCGTGCCCACACTATATATTAACTTACCTATATATTTACGCTCATGCTGCTGGTAGTATTGACAACACATACATACATCATACCCAAAAAAACGCAGCCAATATAATATATAGCCAATGCAGTAAATATTTAGGTCACTAGCAGCAAAGCAGAAATTACAGTCTATTTGGGTCATCGAATTTTCTCTCCCGTTTCTTCAATTCTTTTTCCCTCTTTTCTCCAGGTTTACTGCGTACTTACCTACCTACCTCTCCCCTAGGCCTGGAAACAAAACTTTGTTTTTGTGTGTCTGGAGACAAAAGCGACATGGTAACGACTAAGGAAAAGTTTTTTTTGCGTAGTTCTAAGACGTACTACTTATTACTCGCTGCCGTCGTAGTTCGTCTCACCTACGCACTATCTGTAATAGTCATCGTCATCATCACTGCTAATGTTTAACTTTCTTCTAGAATATTATTATTATTTTTTACTATTACTCCTACGACAAATACAACAACAACAACTACTGCTTCTACTGCCACTGCCCTTGTGTTTATTATAAGAGTATACAAACTTAAAAGAAACAATACATACCTCTAAATAGCATCAGCATAGCAGTTAGCAGTTTACTTTTATTCTGCTGATCAAACTCATTTCTGTGTATTAATTTTCCGATCATTGTGTTTATTATAGGAGTATACAAACTTAAAAGAAACAATACATACCTCTAAATAGCATCAGCATAGCAGTTAGCAGTTTACTTTTATTCTGCTGATCAAACTCATTTCTGTGTATTAATTTTCCGATCATGTTTTATGTGAACCGAACCTTAAGTAAACAGGCTATACTCGATATATATATATAGGTCAAATAATAAGTTGGAAATATTGATACATGTTCAGGGACAATTTAGTCGTATAATATTGTATTGTTCTACATAAAATAACTGAAGGTTCATGTTCATGTAGATGTAGTCAAATGAAATATAATACACTCCACTTCTATTTATGATGTAGAACGAGAACGCCGCCTTCTTGTACTCAATTGTCGCAAAAACTTTAAATGCTTTTATTATTATTATTATTATTATTGCTTATTACTTTGAAACTCGAAAAGAAGAATGACATTCAATACTGTTTCTTGATTTAAAAAGATATTATCTATTAATTTAAAAAATATATTATACTTGGCTGAACTATATGCTGTGTTAAAAAAAACTTTGTCTTGTGTAACCTATTATTATTACTGATGTTATTTAAGCAAGGAACCCGTCAAAATAATACCAATAAATAATGTTTGCCATGTCCAAAGCCAAATCAAATCATATTATGTTTCCATGCCTTTAAAAAAATACCAGAAGTTTGCAAACCATTAATAATATTGCGTGTAGACGGTGTAGTTTTTTGTTTTGCATGAATTTGTGTGAACGACACTTTTCTTTCTTTTTACGAGCATCACAGATTTGCGAGTATTAAGATTGCAGCCTTTCTCCATTGTGTATGTATGTATGTATGTATCCTCTGTTCCTTCTCCTATGTGATATTGTCGTGCACCGACCTACCAACTCAGATAATAATTTTTGAAGCGTCAAAATCACTAAAAAATTAATATCTCAGAAATAAGAAATACGAGTGATTGCATGAATGATGATGATGCTCGTATATTACATCTTTTTGCAAGGTTTATATAACATATTGAATTGATCATCGGGAGAAGTTTGTCCACTAGCAGCACCGGATAATAAGATCAGTCTCATGAAATGACCGTCAAAGTTGTGTTCATAGTTTACCGTTGTTATTAACGTTAAATCCTTTTCGGTATCATTCATTATCCTCGAAATTGTATGTGCCATAATATGTTGAAATTATAAAATGCTTGTTCTTCAATCAAAGCCATTTGTATGATTCCATACGGACATTAAAACAATCTACAATATTGAAAAACTAGGTAAATGTATTCAATTTACAATTTAAATCTATGTTTACTTCTTATTTAAATAAAATCATAAAATAATTCAATGCGCTGCTCAATTGTAGCTGCCGCCTGCCGCAGCCAGATTCACTTAAAAAATAAGGTACTGCACGCACACACCTTCATATTACAGCATTGGAATAATTGGTGGTGATACTTTTTATGAAAAATAAATTCACGAACACGACAAACGACAACTGTATAAAATACAATTAAATAACAACAAACACCAGTTGTTGACACTTAATTATTTATACACGTGCCTAGTTTGTTTATATTTATTTGGAAACCGGAATATCGGCTCCTTCACAATTCGGTCTACTTGAGGATCATCCGCTATTTGGTTGATGGTTGGCTCGTCCGCCTCACTTACAAACATCTTGTTACTACTCCAATATTTTCGAAAGTATTTGTACCCCAGACCTGCAGACCTTCTCGTCGCAGACAGCATCTGGACCACACCATCTTGGGAGGAATCTGCGTTTTTCTTTGTCTCCACAATCGAGTTTATGTTGGCTCCTCTGTCATCACCAAGGCTTCTGGCATTTATACTGGCCGTCTCAAGGATCGACTTGATTCCATTTTTAAAGAAAATTAGAGCGTTAACTTTTTCGCCCTTGTTCAACCTCTCCATTAAGTAGGGATCGATTTTAGTGTCGGTGGTGGCCACGCCATTATTAAAATGCACCACTAAAACTGACAATGAGAGACAAACTATTTTGAACATGTTCACTTGAATATGATACTTTTTGTTTCTTATAATAAGTTATTAAAAATGTACAGGCAAAGAGATGTATCAAAATGGTCTTCGAACTTCGAAGCATAAAGGAAAAATGCTGTCGAACAAACAATTTAATTGGCTGGGCGTTTCTACAAATTTTTGTCAAATTAACAGACGTGTAAATGAGGGCTCAAACAATGACCACACTAACATGCTTTAATGTTTTTATGCAGTTAATTAAATTATTATTCGTTCCATCCATAATATCGGTTCATAATTAAATGGTTGCATTCATTTCTAGGTTCACTTCAGACAAAAAATCATTAATTGAGCGATTAATTTTATTGAGCATTGACGTTTTACTGCATGTTATATCGTCAGCACCTACGTTCATGGGATTGGAAGACGGATGGGATGAAAATTAATGCGTCATTAATGTTTCATGAAAATGCGTCTTGGGCATGAAAAATTAAGCTTGGTTCTGTAGCTACAGAACAAAACATTATGCTACGTCACCCCAACCAAATCAGAATTATGTATTTTTATGCTCGCACACAAATAAACTATTATTTTCATGGACACTTATTGAAAAATATCAAGAGTCTTCATGACTGCTTTATATATGAACAAAGATGAATGATTTAAACTTGAATTCGCACGATTATAATATGCACATTTGAGAAAAATGATTATCAAGAATGGAAATTTTATTTTTGTGTAAAAGTAACAAAGCAAAGTGGTTTTTTCTCATTCCTTCAGAAACGCTTTTACTATCCGGTTTTTTATTATCTACTGATATTTTTATTTTTAGTCTAAACGTTGCATTTTCTTCTTCATTTTCTTATACATATACATCATCAATCATCAGTGTATAAACTTGGTGGTGA
The DNA here is from genome assembly GCA_027744095.1 of Zhuqinia jingwanae. Classification (NCBI taxonomy): domain Eukaryota; kingdom Metazoa; phylum Arthropoda; class Collembola; order Entomobryomorpha; family Paronellidae; genus Zhuqinia; species Zhuqinia jingwanae. Next base: position 29,335 of record JAHZNC010003743.1, on the reverse strand, counting down.
CTTGACTTTTTTTAAACTATATCTATGGTTATGGTTCTACATGAAAAATCTACAATTCTCATAATATTTTTTGTTTGTTTTTCAATTTCAAACGCTATAATACATAAAAAGATAAATTTACAATGCGAGGCAAAGTGTTCCAGGGTTATATTAATAAGCTAGTTTTAATATAACAGAACATACAAAAACAAGAACTAACATTTACACATAATAATATATAATTATAGGGTTTAATATGGCGATGACGTTTATCAGTATACCTTATACAGCTAACCAGAGACACATACACGTTTTATCGTAAATTCTTTAATTACAGCAAAAAAAATATTGGTGACAGTGACAAGAAAAAAGTATCAGTAAACTTTCAAATGTTCTGTTTTAAAGCGTCTATATCAGTAGTGATGACTGATGAGTTTGACAAGATAAAATTGGGTGGAATAAAACATAAGGCATATATGCAAATTAATGGCACATGAAATTTAAAAAAAGGTCTCTTCAATCTTTTTTTCTTACATTTTTCAAACTTGAACAATGAATGAAGCGACATAAAATAAATCCATTGCTTTTTATATGGCCCAGATTATAATAAACTCAACATGTTTTTATAGTGCCTCAGATGAATTTGTTTTTTTGTTTAATTTACTAGTTAACTCTAACATTATTAAATGTCTATTATTTACACATATACCACAAAGTTATCATTTGTTTTTTTTAAAGTCAGACTTCTCTTTTTGTCACACTTGCAAAAATGCCCTTTCCAGAGGTATTTTTTTGTATTTCCTGTTTGAAACTAAAAGAAAATTTCTATTAAAAAAATTAGTGGATCGTGACATTGTGATGATGTAATATATACCTACTAATTACAATACACACTACCACAAATGTAATTTGCACCAGTATTAATGAGCTTATTAGTTTATTTTAGTTTTCTTCATTTTCCTTCTTCTGGAAAGATAATAATAATTATTAATTATTGTGAGATGATGATGATGCCTATTAAATTCATAGATTCGATGGTCAAAAAATTAATCTTCATTTTGTTTCCGTTTTACATACATTCATCCTAAAATTATTATTTTCCAAAACCCAAAAAAGACCACACTCCGCCACGTATAATTGAGGTTTTTTATAAGTAATTAGTTACCATTACATGTATTTGTAAATAAATAATCAGTTAACTATTTTGTTTTCTGTTAGTAGTAAAATTCCAATCAGTCTCAGCATTCAATTTCATTTAACCCAATATAAATGAAGACATGATAAAGGGTTAAGTGTTAAAGGTATACTATAGTGTACTTAAAATGTTTAACTTGGGAAAAGATAAGGGTATTATTGTATATAAAGTAGTCTTATCATTATACTGTGTCAATTCACACATACAAAATAACCACGGGTATAATTGGCATTTAAATTAAGTAGGTCTCAGAGAGAAAAGTTAAGATTTTAAAAAGTTTTCATTTTTTGACAACTTTTTTTTACATATTTTTTCCATTTCCCTTTTTACAAAGATGAAAGAGAATTTAGGTTACTATAATTGACCTACTTCATAATTCATACAGATAGGTATTTCATGAAAGTACAAACAAATAAATTAGGTTTTATCTAAAGATGTAAGAATTAAATGTAAAAAGTTTAATTTGAATTCTGTAGATTAAGTTTATAATAAAATCTTACTTAGAACATTAATAAGTTGGTTGGAAGTTTCCCTTTTACGAAATAAATACTGACTGATATTTTTATGAACGCTTTTTTGGATTATTATTATTAGGTATACTGTTTCTACATGTTTTTCTCATTGTTTTTTTTAAACAGTCAGATCTACATTTAAGTGTATTCATTGTGTAGCTTGATATAAATTCTGCTACAAAATGTTTTTTTTTTTCAATTTAAGATAACCTTTAACAACATATCTCTTTTAATCTCCACGCCTTCATAATAACTCTTCGATACTCGACGCGATTTTATATTTATAGAATATTTTATATAAATGTAATTAATTTTTTTAACTGTAAATGAACTCTGAATTTAAAGAACAATTTTTTAAAAAAGCTTAAAAATTCTGTTGGCGCTTCCGCTTCGAGTCAATGGCATCCATGATGGGCTGTCTCTTCGACTGATATCTTTTCCGGAGCTCATCAATTTCCCTCTCCATTTCCGCATCGATATTTTCCATTTTCCTTTCCAGCTCGTCAATGCTGAGAAACTTTAACTGGGAATACATTAATGATTAATTAATAAGATTTTGAGTAACTACAAACTTTGTTTCGATTGTTTTTGCGTCTTTCTGACTTACAAATTCAAAATCCATGTTGTCGATATAGGACTTTTGATACTTTGGATTGGCAATTAAGGCAGCTTCCACAGCAACCTGAGGACGACGAAGCTCCACTCCACCGTAGGATTGATCAGCTGCGGCAACACTACCGGGCGTGAGTGGAGCAGCATGCCCATTTCCTTGGTACATCATTCCCCCTCGATATCCCAAAATGGCTGAGGATGCTCCACACATTCCACTAATTTGGCTGAGTTGTCTTTGAAGTCTTTGGGCAAACTCGCGTTGTTCCTCTGCTGTCATTTGTTTTGTGTCGTTATACAAGTTCACATTGTGAGGTTGATTAAAGGGAGGAGGTAAATGTACAGGAGGCAAGGTAGAGTTCCGAGGAATATCTACACCAACAACATTGAAAACATTTACAAATTAGTAATAAGCCCTTCTACTAAGAAAACAACAACAAACTAATATTTTTCTCCCTCCACACGCACAGCAAAACTACAACACCAAACTAACCATCATCAACATTATTTTACAAACAACTTTTTGTACAAGAAATAATAAAAACGGAAGCAGTTATAAAATTAATTTGGTTAATATTATACATATTTATATCAGATTGGCTTGAAAGCAAATAAATATATAATTTTTTACGGCAATGACAAGAGCAGCACTTTCTACGACGTGGAGGTTCCGTATAATAACTGTAGTTTATCACCGACATGGGATCGGTTTGAACGCATGCATTCCTTTTCTGCTCATCCGAGATGCGGAGAATGTTGTCAAGCCCAGGAGCAGGTACAGGAATGACACGAGTAACGGTTTTCAGACAAAATGTAAATATTTGCAGGTTTATGTACAGAATCCAGGACCAGATCACAAAGGGATACTGCCAAACTATACATAAGGTTTACATACAAAAGGTCCTTTGTAGTTTTGCGCAACATACAGTACTAGAAATGGGATTACTTTGTTGATCCGGGACAATTTTTTGATGAAGGAGATTACGTGCAAACAGATTTAAAAAAGCAAGCTTTCAAGTCAATCTTCAAGATCCCATTTTAGAGACATTCCATAGTATCGTAGTTTGCCATTTCCTTCCTGTTAAATAAGCAATATTGAAAGCGGCATGCACAAAAAAGCTTTAAAAGCAATAATATAATTTGTGTACGTAAAAGTTGCATGAAATATATTCTTAGTCAAGTTCACTCAATATACAAGCCTTTTTTAGTCCATATTTACCACACCAAAATCCCCAGAACACCATATTATACGCATATTGTTTTCACACTCGGGACAACGCAACGGTTTCTAAAATGAAAATTGACACACTCAATTAGTACAACACGACATTACATACACACACAGAAAACAGAGGTCTCACATGACCCCGACAAAATCAGAAACTTTAATCCATGCAATTTTTCACAAATGAAAAGATATATCTACCCCATTTGTCGGGCTCATTTTGAAATGGTGACAAACAAATTGGTCAGTCAGTGTATCAAAAGCTGTTAATTTCCTTCTTTTAAAACAATGCTTAGAAAACTTGCTAATAATGAATTATCCATCATCACATGCACCAATTAAAAGTTTTAAAGAAAAATTCCCAATCCCAATCAACTAAAAATATACATCCATAAAAACGTGCAATTGACTGACCAATTTGCAGCTTACCAGTTTTCTCATTTTTCTGACTACAAGTGCCCGTCTGATGAGTGCTAGGTTCCTTATTGTTACCCGCACCCTTCAAAGGCACATTATTAGCGCCGCGACTTCGCATACACTTTGGTAAAATGAGGTAGTAAAGAAGAAAAAGAGTGACTGTAACTAAATAAAAATATAAATAATTTCCCCCCCAAAAAATGTAGAATAGCAAAAAAAAATTACGAAAGAAAGAATCCCATACAAGATTTTTAACAAATCACAAAAAAGTAAATATCCCTCGGAATCCACAAACCACGCCCGATTTAAATATAAGTGCTATGCATATAAATTAGTGGTGTTAGTTTAAAGGGAAAGATTTTTACAGGGAAAATCATAATCATAAATCATAATAATAATAATCATAAAGTATTTAAGTGATTTTATGGGATAAAGTGATAAAATCCAATATAATTGAGAAAACGTAAAAAAAATACATAAAAAGTAAAATAAAAAAGTGTGAAGTTTTTAAGAGAACATACTGGTGTAGCTAGAAACCATCATGGCGTTAGGGTTCTGGTGATTTTGGTGAAAATAGGAACTGGACTGATGATGAGGTTGCTGTTGTTGATGATGATGTGGACTATTATGAAGCTCATTATTACCGTCATCATTTGTACTATTTGGACTATCCCCATCATCCTGAGAATTGTTGGGAGTAACGCTGCCATTCGCAGCAACAGCGGCGGCTGCTGCGTCCTTCTTGTCAAAGTGGTCAAGGAACAGAGGTCGATAAGATTTTTTCGCGGGGTCGATTTCTGCTGTGTCGTGCCCTAATGGAAGAAATTAAAAATACATTTTTTTTCAAAAATAACAAATGTTGACAAATAATTTTTTTTATAAAAAATTTCACATGGTTATTGTCATTTCATTTCTTACTTTTCATTGTTGAATCATCATCCTCCCCATCCGAATTAATTACCATTGTTCCCAAACTACTTTCCAGCGTACCCACATTGTTACCTCCTCCAGGGACAAGGGTCCCACTCGCTGAATGCGCAATCATTGTGCCATCACTATAGTCCATATCCATATCACCATTATCATTTAGCATGCCCGGAATTAGCGTACGATCATCGGCGGGCTTCATAGTTTTGTCATTTGAATCCTAGGCAAAACATTTTCAAATCGCACAACAAGAAATTTAACCATTAAACCCCGCCCACGGAAAACTTAATACTAATACATTACGGAAAAGTTACTAACTAAGCGCCCCTTTTATGTAAACTTGGCATTTAAAAAAATTATTACATATTACGGAAAAAATAATTCATAATTCATAACAATATATAAAGTCATATAAGTTAAATTGATTAATGTAAATATTAATTGGTGGAGGTGGTGGTGAATAAAAAATTTTCTCGTGAATTCTTCTGGAAAGCAGCACAAACTCACTTGTTTTGTTCAATCTTTTTGTGAAGTGTTTATTTTTTAATCATGCATAACGTTAAAAGGTTTGAAATTTTAATTTGAGTTTTAGTAAAGAAAAAGGGCATACACAATACACATCTTTTACGATATATTATAATTAATCATGTATGGTAATTATACCAAGCCATATTCGCATAAAACAAGCGCATAGTTTGTGAACTCATAAAATATGTGATTAATTACGAAAAAAAATATTTAAAAATATTATTTTTAGTTGGTTAAATATAAAAGTGAATAAAATGTTTAAAAAAGTAACGAAATTGAAAAAAATAAAGGGTTTTAAAATTAATGGATCGTTAATAGGCTAAAGATATAGTATTAAAATTACTAAATACCTAATATTATTTTTTTTTAATTTTTTAAAATTATTATTAAGTATGATAAAAAATTTAATAATTTTTTTTCTACCCAGAAGAAATGCTGGACTTTTGAGACCAGATTTTCGAGAAAGCCAAATATCGGCTTGGGCTATAAATTCCAGAGAAAATCACAAGAAAAACAGAAAAAAACACAGCAAGTATTTTTTTTTAAAGATGAGATGATATGTAAAAAGTTAATCACGATCATAAAGATGATTACGTTAAATTTTTTTAAAACTGCTACGGGAGAGAAGTAATAAGGAAGATAATGGCAAAAATTTCCACATTCACAAGACAAAATTTTGAATCAAAGCGGACTAAAGCAAATCAAAATTTAAAAACTAAATTTTGGGAAGACAACGAAAATGACTAATTTCAAAATTCAGAAATGCTCTAATTCCATCAAAACTAACTAACTACTCAACCAGTAACTTTGAATCTCCTTAAAGATTTACTACGGCATGATGTTGGTGCAACTATATAACACTATACTATTTACTCTACTAGATTTTCTTGAATAAAGAAAGCTTAATACACATTTTTTGCGTGCATTTTAAAATATAAACGAAGACACTCACACAACACAAAGACATTTCCGGTGTTTCCAGGAAATATATTTACAAAAGTCGACCAGTCACACAAGAGTATTTACAGTTTAATAGTTTAGAATAAAGGGTTATAATCATACCTGAAAGTTATTATTTTCCGAATTTGGCGCTGGAATTTTGGTAGGATAGATTCCATTCTGTAAGTTTTCCCTAATTTGTCTAGCGTCGTTTAACATTCCTAGTAGGATTGATGCAGGTTTGGAGGCGGTGATGAAAGGATGAATTAAAAGCTCGGCTGCGGTTGCCCTAGTATCCGGATTCTAGAAAACAATTTTTTTGAAAGCCATTGTTAATAATCGGTTTTGGGTCAGTTTAGTTTATAAAAAATGAAAAATTTGTTTGTCTGTTTACCTTAATTAAACATTTTGACACAAAATCGAGAAAATTGGGATCCCATTGTTCAATATTCCTAAATGTAGGTGGAGGCTTTGAGGGAATCATGAAAATTACACGCATCGGATGTATGTCCCCGTAGGGAGGCCTACCCTCGGCCATTTCTAACGCGGTTATACCTAAGCTCCAAATGTCGGCAACACAATCATAACCAATTTCTTGGATTACTTCTGGCGCCATCCAAAATGGGGTACCTATTACCGTATTGCGCTTTGCCATTGTGTCCTAAAAAATTATTTTTAATTTAATTTTTTTGAACCTCTGAACACAGTTGACGATGTGTTTTTACACAACAAAAACGGTAAACTGTTTGGTTTTAACTGCTGTACCGTGAGTTGACCCGCAACTCCAAAATCTGCGAGTTTGGCATGACCTTCACTATTGAGCAGGATATTTCCTGCTTTGATATCCCTGTGAATTTTTTTCCTTGCGTGCAGGTACTCAAGTCCCTTCAGCGTGTCTGTGAGAACTGTCGCAATTTCATCTTCCGTCAAAGTTTTCTTGCGCAATCTCATGATATCCGATACAGAACCAGCACCACAAAACTCCATTACAATCTGAAATTAAATTAAATTCAAAAATTAATAATCAATTAATGGAATGGACAAATAAATTTTTCTTTAAAATTTAAAAAACTACAAATATATAACAATATAACTTTATTACCCATAAATCTGTATTTTTAAAATAGGATCCATAATACTTGACTACGTAGGGACTGTCACATTGCTGCATTATTGAGATTTCTTTGATAATTTCTTGCAGGTCCGTGTCTACAGGAACTTGTTTGATTGCTAATACTTGTCCCGACTCCTTGTGTAGGGCCTTGTATACGCTCCCGTAGGAGCCCTCCCCCAGTTTGCATATTATGTCGAAAACTTCCTCTGGTTGACGAGTCAAACTTTCCTCCGACAACTTTTTCAACTCGCTGCAAAAAAATCGTTATATTTATTAGATTAAGTTTAGCTCTAAACTATAAAATCGACCTAAAGAAGCAACCTTTAACTAGTGTCGGAATAAATATTCGCCAAAACATAGTTTAGTATCGTTAAAACTAATCAAAGTCATACCTTTTATTATTCGGTGAAGACGCTTGTTGCTCCATGATTGATAAGCTTTTGCTTCCGTTCTATATCAGAGCTTCCTTTTCACTTCCTTAACTTTAACCTTCACTAAAAAAAACTTCCCGTCTTCAATATTCACTTATTTCATATGACACTTACATTTTTGTCAACAGATCTATTACAAGCCATTTTTTCTCTCAAACAATCAATTTATTGATCCACAAACAAACAAAGTGTATTACACAAGCTATCCTGATGATAAGAGCACCATTTGCACAGATAAAACTGTCACTTTCACGAGCAAACACAAAATTGTCACTTTGAATCACAATATATAACGACAGTAGCAGCTCTCTCAGTCAATAGGAGTGAAACCGGAAATACTGACATGACGAGTTGTTGACCCCCAAAAACGATATTCCAGCAGCAGATATTGTATAGACTCTACAAAACAAAACAAAACATATATTGCTTCAGTAAATACGGTAGAAGTAGATTAATTTGTAAAAAAATACTACAATATAGGTACGTATATTTTGAATGAATGAAATCCAAAAATTGGAAATTATTTTTTAATTTCAAAGAAAAATTCTAATAGAATAATTAATATAATCATTATTACTAAACTATATTTTATTAAGATGAATACGCGCTTGTATATGTTTTTTTTTCATGTGTAGATCTTTCCATTTTCCAAAGACTTGTGTGAGCAAGCCAATTAATTATAAACATGTAAAGTATTTTTGTTGTCTTGTTTTTAAAAAGGAGGGCAACATGCAATGCAACAGCAACAGATTGAAATAATATGTGGCATACCTGTTCTATATATTATTATATGAATATTTTCTGATTACGTCATTTCAATTTTTTATACCTTTAAAAAATATTAACAAGAAGCTCTTAATATATTCTTCTGAGCCAACCTGTGCTATTATTATTATCATGCAGGAGTCAACCAGCCTTTTGTTCATTTATCGCAACAGGACGCATATATCGACATATATTAAGTTACTATTCATACCATATCTTCATATCAATAATGTGATCAAAAAATTATTGGGTTTCTATTATTATTTTATTTTTATAACAAAAGGACTATGTATATGAATTAAGCAAAAATACTGGGTGGTATGGGTATGTATGCATCAGGTAAATGCATATAAAATTATACAATTTCAGGTGCAGGTGAATATATATTTTTATGACCACAGGTTACATGATAAATGCAAAATAATATTTATTACAAATTACAACAACAGTATGACTCAATGAATGAATGTAGACAAAACACACATTTTTTTCATAATAGATTTACAGGTAATCATTTTTACATGGTCAGGTAGGCACTTGAAAGATCACTTTTACTTTTTAACGTGATATGGTCTATATTACTATGCGCGTTTTAAATAACAGAGCAGTATAGCAGCAGCAGCTACTCCAACAAACAAAAACGTTAGTAAAAATGAGTAAGCAGTAAATTTGTGGAAAAGATATTTATCTCTCTGTACAAAGTAGATGTATATAGTTTAATTATGCAAATATATATTTGGGTATACCTAGCCATTATTTTGTGCTTTGTTCGTATTTTTTTTCATGATTACCAACAAAAGCCAAATGTGCGAGCAAGGTAATAGGTGTGAGAGGTGTGAATTTAATTAGTAGGTAATTTATTAAAACAATAGGTAGACTTGAATAAAAATAAAAATGGTAATCATTTTATAGTGATTATTGGAGCCCTTAAGCCATTTATTTTGTCTTGTCTTTTATTTTTAGTCTTTTGGGCTAATTGGCATATCCGTTTCTGTAATTTGTAAATGATCACATATAATAATACGATGTTCTCTATATACATATGTATCTATAGGCAAGTCAAGGATGCAAAACGTTAAAAAAAATAACAGCAGAAAAGACACAAGAAAGACAAAGGGATCAACTTGCTAATTACTCTTCCGGTTATCTCGCTGAGCTGTTGCAGCCTGCATTATTACATATATTATTGGATGTACTTATGTGCTCGTACTGTGCACTTAATGTGTAGCCATTGAAAAAGAGCACAAAGTTTCCAAGTTTCACGCTGAATTGCACAAAAATGCACCCAAAGTGCACTTACTTACTTTTTTATAGTCTGTCTGACTCTTTTTTTATAATGTGGATTCTGTGTAGTTGGCGAGTATAATTTGATTGACAGGAACATAAAATTATTGCTTGTGTAATTATTATTATGATTATTATTATAAAACAAATTAATTGGGCTTCTCACCTTCCAATTTTTGTCACTATTACTGCGGTTGTTATTGCCGTTATTCCTCCGTTACGTTTTTTTTTTAAATTCCAACAGGGCAAGCTAAATGAAGATATGTTGATTTTATTATTGTACAACTGCACATACATCACACTTTACTACACAGATCTTTATGTTAAAGCAGAGAGTAGTGTGGTGTGTAGAGGTGATGGAACATGAAACACACATAAACAATCACAACATTACATTAATTAGCTATTATCATGAAATCTCATGTAGTTTACTTATACAAGAACAAAGATATAATCATGTTGCCAATTAATAATTTTTTTATTGTCGTAACGAGAAGAATATAATAATTGCTCGCATTTTACTTGATTTAAACTAGACAAACTTCTAAGGTTCCACACAGATGTACATAATATGTACTTGTTTTCTGCTTTCTTGGAACAAGTGAGTAGTAAAGGGATTGACTCTTTGACTCTGATTATTTATTATGTCTGCATTGCATTGAATATTAATATTAAGCACTCAAGATACTACTATACATTTTTTTATTTGCTATTACAACAACAATACATTTTTTCTTCTTCTTACAAGACACACAAAATTACTCTAATCCACTCAACCAATTCTTCAATCTTGTTCTCACTCTCTCTCTGTTTCTCTTCTTTTCGGTCCGTCCGTCCGTCGGATATGATATATGATGGATATTACTACACACTTATTACACAGAGGCAAAGAGATAAATATCTTATTATACGATGAGGATATTAAACGTGATGATGGTGATGATGTTCATGTTATGACTCCTTTAAAAAATATGTGCATTTACTTTACTACTTACTGAATATGTATACACCATATAGTAAAACTCTAGACCATAGACCATGTATTCATCCAACAAGAGAAGACAAAACTCCAAACACTTCCAACTTCACTTCATTCATATATCTGTAAAAACCGTATTACAATATAGCCAACCACTGAAACAAGAAGACAAGAAGAATGCTTAAGCTGCCAAATACTACGGAGTTTTTACGGACACCGACTACCGACCGACACATATATACATATATTCATAATAATAAGGTATACCTAGTATTTAGGTATATGTATATAATACGGAGATAATATTGTTTGTGTGATCATGACGATATTGAGTCTGACTCTACTATACTATCTCTTATTGACTATGACTTGGCTGGATATTATACGACGATACGAGACGATATACAATATAAAGTAGAATTGAATGTGGGATTTTTTATTTTATTTTTCAACATAACGTCATATTATTGTACACACACACAAAGTACAAGTTGTTTTGTAGGAGTATTTACATATCAAAAGGAACACGGGATGAAATCCATTTCCTCCGTAGCAGCAGCAGCAGCAGAGGGAAAAAGAAGTGTATATTAAAAAAACTTTTCATATAATAAATATACAGATATAATATGTAACATATTATGTGCTTTTGCTATTAAAAAGTGTGCACTGCAGCAGATAGAGTAATTTTTTACGACTGCATAATACACCACACACACAACCGAACAACACAAGTCTTGAAAAAGGTCTTGTGACGATAAGTTTTGTTGGACCAAAACTCAAAAGACCAAGAACCAACATATAACAGCAACAGCCAACTCACGTAGTAGTAGCATATTATGCATACATTATACATATTTTAGAATTCTTCAACAATAGTAGCAAGCATCGTCAATACAGCAGTAGTAGTAGTCGTAGAACTGGCAGCGAAATAAAAGGGTATATCCTCAAGAATTATAATAACAATAATATTACTGCCGTCTCCTTTTGTTGTTTGGGATGTCCTGCCCCTATATATCTATGTACATCTCTAGAGGAATAAAAATTACCGTATTACGGTTTGTGTTGTTGTTGTTATTGTTGTTGTTGTTGGCTTGCAATATGCAATGTTTTGCACTACAACAAAATAAACGGGCTATATGTGTATAATGTTATGTATGAAAACGATATGAGCCAGTTTTTTTTTGGTCGGTATTATTTTATTATCGGTATTTTTTATTTTGTATTGCATATTATTATTATCATCACTACTGAGAGGGCTGGTTTCTTGGTTGGAGACAGACAAATTGGAATGGAGGAGCAAAAGAAATTTTATTCTGGGCATAACGGGTTATCGTGTAAATTAAATGAGCAAGGAGCGTGTTCACTCACAATAATAATAATAATAGCATTTGTATGAATGTACTTTAAGGGAAATGAATGAATGCGTTTAGTTAAACATATAAAGAAAATGTTGTGTTGAATTGCCGAATATATGTATGCATATGTAAGTCAGAAAGTAAAGAAGAAACTATAATGTGTATAAAATGCAGACAAAAAAATAACAATGAAAAAAACATACGATGCAAAACGAGTCTGTAGTAAGATTATTATGTTGTTTTTATTATAGCACGAATTTAAATGGAGTGTGTTGTTCCTTTACTACTACCGAGTTGCATTACGGTTACATATTATTGCATACACAAGAAAAGTTTTTTTTTAAACTCGGTGAATGCAACGCGACTTTTCTTTGGCACACTGACAGAAAAAAGTAAACATGGAAATTGTTGATGTTATAAGTTATTTCCTTGTAGTAGAAGAGATTTCTTATTAATTTCCCTGCAATTTGTACGATAAGAAGAAACTGGCTGCTTTTAGTGTAGACACGGATGATAATTTTTCAAAAAAAAGATTAATCCTGAAACCTGTGCATAATTTTTTTGTTTTGATAAATTAGATATGCTTCAACGTTCACCAGGTTTTAAAACCCAGCCCAAAACATACTCATTGTATACATATACTAATGTGGAAATAAGCATGGAAGAATCATATTACAACAATAGTTAAGATGAATAATGATTCTACATGACTGTAACATCAATTCAGAGTATTTGACTAACTGACTAGATTGAATGATTATTCATTGTTAAATACTCATTCCTGTCCGGATTGTCAGGATTATTTTAAAATGGTTATTTTATCTTGTCAATCTTGTCATTTAAGTCAGTTTGATAAAAAAAAGTATAAACAGATACATACCTATGTCAATTGGCGTCTCTTATCGATGAAAATGCATGGCCCTTAAATATATAATGTTTTATGAATTATATGTATTTCGTTACCCCTTGCGTGGTCAACTCGTCATCCTCCTGCGTAACCAGATAAGCATATTATGTAAGTTATCAAGATAATGTGACATTGCATGTTGCGTGTTATAATATTATGCGATATTTTACGCCAATCTTCCAATTACACATCTTGTCAATAAAATGCTCATGCATTTTTTCCTGTCACAGTCAAATGTGCATATATTTTTAGAATAATTAAAAGTCTGTCTATTTTGCTGTCTTAATGGAATCCTTACAAACTATTTTTCTTGTGCTCCTAATTAGCACACTCCTACCAGGTGAAAGCATTTCGAAGGTTGTTAATAATAAGCGTAATAATGACTTGTTAGCAACATTTCATAATCCAATTTTTGATGAAAGTTGGCCCGACCCATATTGCTATCTTCACACTGACGGCTTCTATTACATGCCGCGTCGGGAAGATGACCGCCGAGGTATTGGTCTCTTCAGATCTAGCAAACTTTCCGATTGGCGAAATGCCGAGAAAGTTGTGGCCCTCCGAGCTCCTGATGGGCTAATGAGTTTGTGGGCACCCGAAGTCCATTGCCTGCAGGGAAACCTATATTTATATTTTGCAATGGACAATGGAGACAACAGAAATCACAGAATGTATGTCAGCCGAGCAGTAGACCCGAGTAATCCGATGGGAAATTATACGGTGCCAAAAAGGATGGAAGTTCCGGGAAATGAAGACTTTTGGGCTATTGACGCCACAGTTCTGGAGCACAAGTCTAATGGACAGCTTTACTTAATTTGGTCGGGATGGCCGACATTGAATGCCGAGTTTCCCCAGAATATTTACATTGCAAAGCTGTGTGACCCGGAAACTATTTGTTCCGAAAGGGTGCTCCTCGCAGAGCCTGTTTATGGATGGGAGCAAAATGGCGCTCCACTTTTGGAAGGTCCACAGGTCATCCAAAGAAATGGAACCATTTATTTAATTTACTCTGCGTCGGGATCATGGACAGCGGATTACAATTTGGGGATGATGGGAATCGATTCGGAGAGGGATCCTATGAATGTCACTAATTGGTGGAGACATGATAAGCCAGTCATGTGGAGAAATGATGAGGAAAAAGTTTTTGGAGTAGGACACGCTTCGTTTACAACATCACCAGGTATGAAACTTGTCCCTAGTAGCATTTCATGGAATATGGGGGGCACTTTGAAATTAACAACTTTTAAATTTAATCCTTTGAATTGCACTAATAATACTTGATTTCAGATGGGTCTCAAGACTGGATTATCTACCATGCCATGGAGGATCCTGACAATGGCTGGGATAATAGAACAGCGCGCATTGAGCGTTTTAGCTGGAATCCTGTTGATGGGACACCATCATTCCCAAGACCGGCTGGATTTGGAGTGCCAATTGAATTGCCAAGAGGAGAATAAAATATAATAAGCTGTATCATAATCATAGCAATAATAATCAAATAATTAATTATTCTCAAAAGTTAATTTTGCAATTACATTGCAACTTTACATTTTATTTTTCTTATGTCATATACAAAAGGTTAGGTTAGTATGTCCCTACAAAAATGCTATGCATGCTCGCATCTTGTAATGAGATGAAGTGTTCATGTGAGCGATCACCTGTTTGTAAGCCGGTCTGCGAGCATAAACACAAATTTTCACAATAAAAGACTTTTACCTTAAATTGTCAACTTTATTGTTAGTTAATTTTGGAAAACAATAATAATTTTCCTTCATTCAAACTGTAGGATTGATGTCATTGTTAAAAACTTTATTATATTTACGACGCCCACCCGTTAAAACTGAATTGTTGAATAAGGGCAAGTTTCCATCCGGAGGTGTTTGTTTTAGTGCTTCCAAAGGAAAAGATTTTGTGCCATGTGGTGACGTATTTATTGAAAATAGAATAAACTGGATTTGTTGGAAAAGCGTGTTTAGTTTGAGAGAATATACGACTTCAACAATTAAAATGGCATCTACAACTGCTGCTGCTGCTGAACTTCCTGCCGCTGTTAAGGCCAAATTAGATCAAATTCCTGACGTGAAAATTGATGAATCAGGAAAATTTAAATACATTTTAATTAAAGTTTACGTAGAAGATAAGGATGGACATCACGACGACTCGCATTCCAAAACGATTGTGAGGGGAAGAGCGGATTGTCCTTATCATGGTTAAAAAAATAATATTTTTTAACACTTTAAATCTTGTAAAAACTTTGTATCGACATCTAGTGCTAAATGATTTTAAATTTAAATTTAACCATTTGATAGGTGATGTATTTGACAAGTATCAAGAGGAGACCTCCAAAATCCAAGGGATTGACGCGGATATTCTTGGAGGAGGTCGTATAGAGCGTACCGGAAATAAAATTTTTGTTTTTGGATATTCTCAAGTATGTAGCTTTTAAAGTCTCCAGATTATTATTAGCATTAATTATTAGTTGCGTGAATTAAATTACAATTTTTTAATTTTTTTTACAGGGCTATGGCAAGGCTGACCACAACTTAACCTGTGAACTCATTAAGAAGGACTACCCTTCCCATAACATAACTTGTAGTGATGAGGGCTACTAGTGAACTAAATTGAAATATTCAAATGCTCATATATGTGTCATAATTTTATTTATGATAATATTGATTTCAACTTATATTATTATCCAGAAATTGTGTGAATGATGAAAACAGTACCATCCATTAAAAAAAATTTGTCATAATGAAATTTCCATTGAATAGACTTTTATTTAGTAGCATTTTGCTAACAATGTAGTTTATTTAAAAATATACTTTTTACCAGCGATTATTTAGTTTAAAAATATTTTGGATATGTATATGCATATTCATATGGTATATAATTGACTAAAATTAAAAAAGGGCCAAGTGAAGGGAAGTTTTTTTAGTGAGTATCTTAATTTGAAAATATCACATTATGTTTTCAAATTCAGAGACGAGTTGTTCCCTTTCTAATGGAATTGTACAAATGTTCAGTAAGTGGCACGTAGTCCCTCCCAGTGAAAAAGTAAATTGGATCGTTGATAATTTCAATGTTAAAACCTTCCTTTTGTAAATCTGCCTTTTTAATTTTGTGCGTACCTGTGAAAATCAAAACCAACAGCAAAATATTTAATAAAAAATATCAACTTATCAACTATTAATATTTTACTTTTAAAAATATGTATTTTTGTATACTTGTAACTTCTAGACTCCTTTTCACTCTCAAAAACAGAGGCCTTGAGTAACTGGGTAATTGTTTTGAAACTTCCCTTGCAAATCCCTTCAAGTTTACTTTATTATCTGGATCCGCCAACGCAGCCATCCCAGCTCTTCCTTCCGTCCCCGGGATTTTTACTCCATACACTGCCACATCCGCTAAATCACAAATTTTACTGATAACCAACTCAACCTGTTGAGTCGACACGTTTTCTCCTTTCCACCTGAACGTATCTCCAGACCTATCCTTGAAATAGAAATATCCTTCCTCATCCATCATCAGTAAATCCCCGGACCGAAAGTAGGAGTCTCCTTTAGAAAACGCACTTCTTATAATTTTCTTTTCTGTTGACTGCTTGTCACTGTATCCCTCAAAGTTTCTCAGAGGATCCCGCGGATAAATTTTCCCGATGAGTTCCCCAGCTTCGCCCACTTGGCAAAGTATAGCGTGCCCAGTTTTGGAGTCCCTAATAATTTCCCCCTCCTCTGTGACCTTGACTAGTTTGTAGGGCATTAAATGATAGCCCCACCGGGGTAAAAACCCGCAACATCCAGGTTTTCCATCAATGTTCACCATGTTGCAGTTCCCTTCCGTGGATCCATACAGTTCTTTAATGTCAGTGATGCCAAACCGCTCCACAAAATCATACCATAGGTCTTTGCGTAATCCCAGTCCAAATAATTTTCGGACATGATGCTTCTTATCTAATTCCGATTCGGGTTGACTGTATAGATATCTGAGTGTTTCTCCAATGTACTGGGCAACAGTAACATGGTATCTTACACAATCCTTCCAAAAGTTACTTGCAGAAAATTTTCTACGGAGCACAATCGACGTTCCATTGAAAAGCGCTGAACCTAGTCCCAGCATTCCCGCAGTGGTATGGTAAAGGGGTAGGGGAATGTATTGGATATCGGAATGTTTTACACGAAGCACATAGACAGCAGATAAGCCTGCTAGGAAAAATCTTGAGTGCTTGATTATCGCAGCCTTCGGAAATCCAGTGGTCCCAGAAGTAAAGGAGTAGTATAAGGGGTCGTCAAAGTTAATGGTGTCACATTGGCTGGACACATTCAGTTTGGGCGACACTTTCTTAAGCTCAATGTCAAGATCAATGCAATTTTCCAATGAGGAAGTTGCTGGTTTCCGGGCACAATATAAACCACCAGGTTTATGGCCAAGGGCGATCACTTCTTTCAGTGCTTCCCGACCTACTTCGTCCTCATAAATGATTCCCTTGTGAGGTAGCACTTCCAAAGCATGTTTTAGAGATTCTTGGCGTAAATTAATGTTAATTAACGAAGCAATGGCGCCAATCTAATTATATGAATAAATATATATATTTGTAATTAATTTCCAAATTAATTATACAATTTTAAGGTGTCTTTTGTATTTAGTAATCCTGCTTACTTTGCTCAACCCTAGCCACGTGGCGACATATTCCGGTCGGTTATCCATGATAAAAGCTATCTTATCCCCTTTCCTGTAGCCCACCTTGGAAAAGTAGTTGGCAATGCGATTGGAATACTCCTGAACATCTCGGAACGACCATTCCTCATCTTCAAAATAGAAGCAAATTTTGTCCGGGTATTTTTCGGCTACCTTGTCGAAAACTTGGAAAACATTTCGGTTCCGATACTTGTTGATTATACAGGCAGCTTGAAGGGAAAATAGGTAATAGACTCCTCTGAAAATGATTGCCAAATATAAAGATAACTTTCCATATAAAATATTACAATTATCATTTTAAAGATAATTGGAAATAATATACAACTTGATATAATACTTACATCACATCTCTGGGTAAAGTTTTCACAAATATTCGAAGTGAACTACAATATTTAAAGAGTAGATATGTTATAATAATGGCACCAATGCCGAGGACATAACTTGTCAACATCGACACTGTCATTGTCACTGTCTGATATTATATGCAAGATGACTATAATTAAACTTCCTGTCAATAAGCATCCAACTTGCTATTATACGTCGTTCATTTGTAAAAGTTGAAATGAAACACTTTCCGTATATCGCCTTACATATTTAATTTAGCACAATTTATAACAATTTTTAAACTTTGAAATGTTTGTTAAAACTTTTCAAAACAAAATTTGATATAAATTTTTGAGAGCAGAATATGTGTCAGTCTTGCATGTCGATGTGTGTGGGATGCCCCTTCGTGTTGACTATGTTATGGTCTATGGACAAGCATAATATTTTTCTTTTCTGACATCGTCGTATCACACGTAGTCACCTTTTAAAACTAGTTTTTTAAAAACCTGTAAACCCAGGTTTTATAATATTCATTTCATATGGATGTATGTTGTAAACGTAGCACTTGCATTGCACATAATATGTGAAGATATGCGTATCGATCCCCAGTGCTTGCTTGCTCACTTCATATAATATTTATATTTTCTCATTACATCACACACAACCGCATATACAAAAACAAGTGTATAATGTGTGACATGTGTTTTTCCCTTGCCACATGCATATCATATAACCATGCAATTTTACAACAAAAATCAAGTTGAAATTCTATATCTCTCTCTGAAACTTTTTTTAAACGTGTATTTCATAAGCCTCCTATTCAATTCATTACCGGCCATCTTCCCAACACAAAGCCACACTCAGGCTTTTAATAAATGGGTATTCGTGAGGATACAAATTACCCAATATATTTTGTGCGGTGTGATAGACGATGATGATGATTTTTCTATTCACTATCTTCAATAAACAACATGCATGCGTGGCGTGGGTGGAAATGAACAACTCTCGGCCAGTTTTACTAACTATAATACTGGCCGCCTTCCGTTTGTTATATTTATCATCATCAATCAGCTCATGGTGTGGTGGCATAGTAGAGTTGAGTATCCAGCGACCTATCATAGTCAGCCAAGCATATTTTCTAGAAAAGTAATATAATTACTATATATATAGTTATATCATCCGTAATTACAAAACCTTAACAAAACAGCAAATATAAATATTACGTCCTCTGGGAAATTTCATTGCCATGTTCTCACAAATTAAGTAGGTATTAAGTAGGTATCGTCATCGTCTCTGTGCTCGCTTGAGTGTGTGAATCTAAAAGCTCCAAATCACTGTATAGTCCACAGACCAGAGAGTTGTTGTGATTGTGGTTATGACTTTTACGATGAAAAAGTACAAAAGACGTGTTTGCATGAGCTTACGATAATAATGAGGGTGAAACATGTAGCTACATATATATATGCATTGTTACTATCAAATGAATTGGAGAAAAGGAAAAGAAATGGTTTACTTGCATTTTTATTAGACAACGCAACGTTTAACGTAACGTACTAACTAGATAAAGAATATGTAATCAAGTAATTACAGCATTTAGCTATATATGCGTCGTGTGAAATCTGCTGTACGTTTAATTTACATTTTAATTCATAATATGCATGAATTGTTTTTGGTTTTTAGCTGAAATCAAAACTGAAAAAGGGCATCCAATGTTCAAATTGGAAGGTATTTTCCCCTGAAAGATAATGAGATACGTTGCATGTTACATAAAATACAATGGCTGATGGTATTGCAAGGGAGTCTCACAAAGTATAAAATAATCTCACTGAATTGTCCCATATGTTTCTCAAAATAAGACTTACTTTATTTAAACAATGATGGTCATTTCATTACTTAAATAATCCTGCATTTTTGTAATGCAGTAAAAATTCAGTTGTGATAAACGATTTTTTAAATGAAAATAAAGGCGTAAAATAATAATAATTGATTTTCGCATATTTATAGAGCCTCAATTATAAATCATATGCATGCAAACAATGCATTTCATTTTATGTAATTTAATATGCATATTATTCAAAATGAAGACATTATGTACATTTTTCCTTTCTTTTGGAGTACTAAAAAATAATGAGAGTGAAAAAAATCCATTTAAACGTAAATTGGGTATACAATTTTATTCAATTATACAATTTCTTCTGCTTGCAAGTTTTAACACTACAGTTTTCAGCCAAAGGAATTTTAAACGTTAAGTGGTTGGTGTATATATGTTTATATTCATTCGTCTGAACAGGCTGGTCTTAATTTTGGCTGCAATTTACAAAAAAATGCATAATCTTCATTTACACAATTATAATTAATTGCGTTAGAACAAGCAGCCACATTTATTTGTCGGGACTTGAGTGTCTGAGTCGGAAACAGAATCTTCGGGGACACTCACCTCATCCTCTTCAATAACTTCAATGATAACCCCGTCCACCTCCATTTGATCCTCCTCCACCTTCTTCCGGTAAATTTTTCGCGTTATCCTTGGCGGCTGGTAGCCTTTGTAGACGCGGGTACATGGGCAAAGCAGCAATAAAATGTAAGTCAAGGTCGCCCCAGTCACAGTGAGGAACTTGAAATACATGGCCACGTCACTGGAATTGTATCTCGCCGTAGCCCAAGGATCCGTAAAGTTTGTCATGCACATCATCAGGGACAGTGATCCAATCAGCATCATTAAATAAAACTTACTCCAACTTTGGGCCACCTCCTCTTGCTCATCATCCCACACCTCTAGGTTCGCAATGGCTAATTTTAATCCATCTGGGGCAGTACCCATATCTGGCACCACTGGTAAGCGATCATTGCTTCCATAAAAGAAGGAGCTGTACGCAAGACTCAGTGGAGCAGTTTTGGACCGAGGGCCGTGGACATATACATAGTAGAGTAGTGAAAACACGGCTATGATTCCGTGAATAAAACCAGTGTAGCGAAAGTAAGTATCTCGGCTACCTGTCTGAAATTTTCCGCTTGGATCATATGTTTCATTTTCAGAAAACTTGGAGTGTCGTGCCCACTCAAATGCCCAGTTGCAACGGGGTCGGGAGTTGACACCTGTTATAAATAGATTTATGACATTAAGAATATCATACAGCACAAACACAAAAGCTGCGTAAAACATTTGACGTGACGATGTAAAAGATTTACGTGAGGAATTGAAAAGCGCACTCCACAAGTAAAACAAGTTAAATAAGATTATGATTGAAACTTGCATCCATCCTTGGAAGGGAAATTTTTTTGAGAATCGCAACTTTACGGCCATCGCCAATACCAGAACAATGATGACAGTAGACATGCCAATAATCAGACCCAAATGATGCCAATCTAATTTTTCCGCTGCAAAAAGTCATAAATTCAAATATAGTGAACCAAATTAAATTAAAGTTAATTCTGATTGAGCATATTATATGCATACCTTTTCCTTCAAGACAATTTGTGTATGGCCATACTGCTGCAAGTTCCAGAGGTTTGGTGTTATTATCAAGTTTTAGGTGTTCTTTTGCAGCAAGCTCTCTCAGCTCCAAAATGGGAAATGTCAGTTGAAAGCCAAAATGGGTAATGATTGCTATAAAAGCCACGATGTCCACGATGATAATGACGGAAGTAATCAAGATGTACAGGAAGTTGGACCAGCTGTTACCACTGGTCAAAATTGAAGTGACCAAGACATCCACAATGTCCAGAATGAAAGTGAGCTCCACAAAGGTAAAAATAAAGTGAGCAATATTGCCCAGTATACTGCATGTGTATTCAAACTTGCCTTCCGGGTCACGATTCCCATCCACAATTAAGAAGAAGGTAAGGAGCACGCAAAACAGATAGATATACTTGTACAACCAAAAGCCGTGATGACATCGCTTCCGGTAAGGATCATCGTTGGTGGAGGTAACGTTCAACATGGCAAAGAAATTGGTCAGCATTATAAACGCAAATGCGAGAAAAGTGCGATAGACCATGAAATAGCCTGCGTGAGCCCAGCAACCACCATTGAGTGGAGTATTATGAATGGGCCTACCATATTTGATGGAGACACTTGAGTTATCGTATTGACAGGGGTAAAAGGATGATATGACTGCCCAATCAAACGAAATAGCACCATCGCTATATGGTATGATGAAGAAACAGGCGAGAAGGGAAACTACGCTCAGCATGATAAAGTTCATCGTTTTTGTGGCAATGGATGCGATGCACAAGGTATTCATGGCGCCTGGTTTTATGCACCGTTTAAAAGGTCGACACAGGCAAACAAACGACACGGGATGAGGTCCGACAAAACTCTGAAATCCAATTAATTAGCTAATAGTTAAAACCTAAACTGAAATTGTTTTTTAGTTTGTTTGTTAATAACAATAGTACTGATTGAGAAATAAAAACATGCCCCGTAAATTGCATCATTAGCAAAACAATTCATGATACTGCCCATGCATTTTTGACATCCTGTCATTTTCGTGTACGGCTTCTTCGCCGCATCTTCAGCTTTCTTGGCAGGAGTTTCTCCACCCGCCACGTCTCCGTCTCCTTCATTTTTCTCGTCTTCTCCTCCTTCAGGCAGTACAACTCCCGAGTCCAGTTCCGAGGAAGCTGGCAATGAGTGAGTGCTTGTTAAACCTTGTTCTTTGCCCGACATGATGGAAATACAATAATCTCCTCGAAAACTTACAGCTTACAAAAAGGGTAAACGTCCAAATTAGATGGAGACAATAATATGGACATGTTGAATTTTTTTTTCACAAATAACCACTTTTTTATTACACACTTGATTCAAAGAAAAATATTCGTACATTTTTATACAGAATACATATATAAGAATACAATAAATAAGAAGTTTGTTGCCTCCCAACACGAGCTTATCAATATGCTTATCATAAATTATTCTATTTATCCGACGACTCTATCTCTATCAAAGATATTCTAAATATACTACGTATGTCTATACTATACTGCCACCTCCCCTGCAGGTTTCTCGTCTTTCTTCTCAACGTCTTCTGTATATCCTTCAGCTAAATGAGACTGAAATCCCTTCTTTTTCTTCCCTTCGGGATCATTTTCATCATCATCAGTCGCAGGTTCAACTGTGATTGTGGTCAGATCAATAGCTTCGAAAACACTTCGTTTCCTGATCTTCCGACTTTTCATTCCATACGCATGCACATCTTTGCATGGAATTAGTAGTATAGATATATAAAGCGTAGTGATTATAAAAATCGTCCAGAATTTAAACCAGAATGCGACATTACTTGAGTTGTAATGATCGGCTGCCCACGGATTTGTAAAGTTTGTCATAGCCATCATCAAAGAGAAAGAGCCGAATATCATCATCAGATAAAATATACTCCAGCAATGAGCTACTGCCATCTGCTCGTCATCCCAAACTTTACGATTTGCAATGGCGTGTATGTACCCTGGAGGTATTTCCGCTTCATTCTCGTCGTCATCAGGATACGCTGGAACTCGGTCTGTGACTTGGAATACGATCAAGAATAGAAGGGACAGAGGTGCAGTGTGTGATCTGGGCCCGTGTACAAACACAAGGTAAAATAGAGATGATACAGCGAGAATGCCATGAAAAAGGCCAGTTAATCGTAGATAAACGTCCCAACTTCCGGGTTCAATACCCTGCTTGGGATCTTTAATGCGTGCGCTCGGGCTGAATATCAAATCTATGCCAGCGTTGCAGCGAGGCCGGGAATGAATATGGGACGAGCTGTAAAGAGCACTCCACAAATACATAAAGTTGAGAAAGATCATGATCCCGGTTTGAAGCCAGCCTGTGTACGGGAACCTGTCTTGAGCGTTACACATTTTTCGGAAACTCGTTGCAATTAGAAGACACATGACCACCGTCGAAGAGGCAAGTATGAGACCAGTGTGTGCCCAGTCTAATAGATAGATAAATAAATATAGCTACTTTTAGTAACGGTTTAAAATGTCAGTCATTAATAATACAATGCCTACTACTGCTATTATGCCATAACACACATTACAGGATAATCTTGCCAAAGATCAGTTTAAAACATTGGTACATATTACGAATTACAATAACCAGCCCGAGACCGTAGCCAGATAAAAAGATTACCTGGTTCTCCCTTCTCTCCTTCAATGCAATTATCTTTGGGCCATTCAGGGAAGTCGCCCAATGTATCGTTATCATTTCTGAAGAGACGCTTCTGTGAAAAGTCTATCCATATTTTGATGTAGATTATAATGTCCACAAAGAAAGTCAACCCTGTCACCGCCCAGTATATAAATTTAGCCCATTTGCCATTGCCAGTTTTATTTTCATAAACCCACAACTCAACTAGGTCCAGCACGAGGGTGACCTCGACATAGCTGAAGATCATATGGGCAATGTTTCCGAAAATGCTCATTACAAATTCGAAAATGCCCTCGGGATCTCGTTCTCCATTGAGCATCAAAAAGCAGACGAGTAAGAGGGCAAACAGGTACAAGTATTTGTAGAACCAAAAGCCATGATGGAATCTAGTGCGGTAGGGATCATCTTTTGTGGAGGTTACCCGAATCATGACTAGACACATTGTCAACATTAGAGTGGCGAATGCGAGGAAACAGCGATAAGCCATAAAGTAACCTGCATGGGTATCACATCCACCATTGGCTTCTTGATATCTAATCATTTTATTCCCTTGACAGGGGTAGAAGCTGGAAAGACTTGTGGAAGTGAAGGATATCAACGTGCTTGGCCATGGAATTATGAAGAATCCGGCAAGGAGAGTGATTATACCCAACATGATAAAATTCATTAATTTTGTGGCAATGGAAGCTACGCAAAAGGGACGGCTGCACTGTTTTGTACAAGGACACTTTTTCTTGAAAATGTAGCAAAAGAAAAGGAATGAGACAGGATGTGGTCCGAAAAAGCTCTGAAAATAATGGCATTTTATTTCATTTTTATGTTGGGAAATTTCGGAAAACTTGAGAGGGATGATTTTATTTTAACGCTAAAGATTTTTTTACCCCGTAAATAGCGTCATTTCCGAGAACTCGCATAACCTTTGCAGCGCATTGTTGACATCCATTCTTCATTTTCTTTGCATTTTTAGCTTCGCGGATTTCCTTTTCTGCCTTTTTTGCTTCTTTCTTATTCTTCGTTTCATCATTTTCAGGCTCGTCTTCCTCTTTGCTTTTCCCGTTTTCATCGAGTGTGGGTTCAGCTTTCGTTTCCTCAGCAGGAGCTACTTTCGCAGTTGCGGCCATTGACACCACTAATAACACAACGAAAATTCAAAAGAAACAATCAAAACCATACACACCGTTGGGTGGGCATGTAGATTAGGCTGCCCCTACTAAGGACTCCCCCTTTTGAACTTCAGGGCAGCCTAAACTACATGATAACCCACCGTTGTAATTTAAAAAAAATTGTCTCTGTTTTAAAATTGCAATTGTCCAAATAAAGTATACTATTTTTCGTTGCAATTTATATTTTCTAACTTTTAAATTCACGTCCTCCAAAATTCCGAATTTAATTAATCTACTAATAACACTTTATTACAGAGTACCCACGGGAATTCCTTGTGCTACCTTTGACGTCATGACGCAACAAAAAATAAAATTTCAGCTGTTCGAAAACTTCTTGTAAACTAACTTTGACTGTTTGCATTTAGCTGCCTTGCACAGTTCGTCAAGTGCTCCAAATTTTGGAGTCCAAAACCTCCAGCACATTATCTTCCTTTGTTGCTTCTCAAACAACGTTCATTTCCACCTAGATAATAATGCAATGCATCCCGACTGTACCCTAGAGAGATTTTGTCTGCGCGAAAATTCAAATTCTTGTTTTTCTGCAATGCTTATGCACTCACGATTGAACACATGACGTATGCACGACAAAACGTGAGTGATGTGTGCATATTCAAAGCACGTTGGTTTTTATGTGACTAGGACTGATTTTTTTAAATTTGAATTAGATTATCTGTAAAAGTCACATTATATTTCAGTTTGCCAATATCAGAGTGATTTTTCTGAGAAACATGGAGTACTTGTCGTCTCCGGAGGAAAATAAGATGACGCCAGGAAAAATGTAAGTAGTTTAATTGAGTATTAGTTTATAATTAAAAATCCGGTGCACTGGAAGAATTTTTTTAATTGCTAATATATTGTTCATGTTTATATTTCAGCCTGTGCTGTCAGTGCGGAACACTGATTGATCCTAATCCAGCGAACATGTGCGTTCCTTGCATTAGGACACAAGTTGATATCACTGAAAACATCCCGAAACAAGGCACTTTGGCAATGTGCAAGGGCTGTGAAAGGTGAGAAAGTTAAAATAAAAAACGGTGTTATTGGTATGTGTGCGAAATTAAATTAATGTCATTAATGATGTAATGCTTTATTTGACACGTGTTGTTATAATACAACAGTCGTAATTTATAATTTAAAAACAATATATTGTTTACATATTGTTTTAACCAGAAGGTTAAATATTCTAATGGGTGGTTTGTTTTATGCACTTCTTACAGGTCCAAGTCCGTCAGAAATCCGACCACAAAAAGACTTTGTATTATTTGGAGCAACTTGTTTTGAAATATAAGGCGCACAGAAACACAAATGGAGTAAAACCCCATCATGGTGAGTGAAATTGTTGTTGCGACTGAAAAACATATTCGAGTAAGGACGAAAACATAAAACGAATTTATTTTTTATCAGATGGCCTTGATTTCTACTACGGTAATGAACAGAACGCACGTAAAATGGTCGAATTCCTTACACAAATGCTGCCTTGTCGCTACCAGCACTCCAAAAAGCTCATTTCACACGACACCCACAACAACACGTACAACTACAAGTTTACTTATTGTGTGGAAATGGTGCCAATTTGCAAGGACTCAGTGGTC
Organism: Zhuqinia jingwanae; assembly: GCA_027744095.1. Taxonomy (NCBI): domain Eukaryota; kingdom Metazoa; phylum Arthropoda; class Collembola; order Entomobryomorpha; family Paronellidae; genus Zhuqinia; species Zhuqinia jingwanae. The sequence continues at coordinate 2,259 of JAHZNC010003743.1, read as the reverse complement.
TGTTTGCCAAAGGGCTTAGCTCATCAATTGGGTGGAATTGGTCAAATCTGCGTAGTGTACAGGGTTACCAACTTTGTTCACATTATTGACCCAAACACTGCCCAAGTTGCTGATATCAACGCCACACAATTTTGGAGATCCCCTTTTGGAACACTCTGCTCCAGCAAGAACCTCACAGAATTCGTTGTGATGGAAGTAGAAACTATTGCAAAGCGACAAAAATTCAGTGGACAAGGTCAAATATCAAGTAAACACACGGCTGCGGACATCTACGTTGTCAAGTCCAACGCCATGGGGGACACTCCAATCCATTGCAGAAGTCACTTGGGTCACTTGCTGAATCCTGGTGACACCGTTCTCGGATTCGACATGGGAAATACAAACGTAAATGATCCAAACTTTGAGAAGCTCAAGCCTGAAGCCATTCCTGATGTTATCCTGGTGAAAAAAGTGTATCCAGATCAGAAGCAAAAACGGAGATGGAAGCTTCGTCACTTTTTGCCAAGAACTCACACTGAAAGCGTTGGCAAGGATTATGAAGACTTTCTTCAGGATCTTGAAGAAGATCCAACGTATCGGGAGGGTGTCAATATCTACAAAAATATAAAACTTGCTGTTGAATCCACCACGACAGATGATGAAGGCGGAGCTGATGGGGCACCTAAAATTAGTTTGCAGGAAATGTTGGATGATTTGACCCTGAGTGAAGCGGAAGCTGAAGTGGATGCTGCTGAATGGGACGATATGGACGATGAATGAATTTAAAACACAATGCATTTTTGAAAAAAAAAACGTTTCTTTAATTTTTCTTTAAATTTAAATTTGAAATGCGTAGGTAGATTAATACGCACACTAATTATAATTGTTAAACAGTTTTGTAGTTCTCCTGGTTGTAATTTACTTTAAAAAAATTATTTACTCGTGATAAAAAGTGCTTGTCCTATCAATTTATTCGTTCTTCGTGTTAGCTTCTTTCCCATCGTTATCGTTAGTCTATTTTGAAAATAGTATTTTCATGGTTCATTGGAATTGGGGATGCGCATGAAATGGTAAAATCCTCTTCTCCTTCTGTTTGCAATCTCCACATTCTCCAGCGACCAATAGTTTTATTTTTGGGGATACGTCAACACAGTTATAAATTTATAAATCTATTTTCTGAGCAAAATTTTTTGATGAAAACTCATTCGCTCTTATACATCATGTGTGAACTTCTTTCACTTTGGTGAGCTTTTCAGCTACTATTCATAAGTTGACGGCTACGCTCCAGTGATGATCAGTTTTTTTGCATTCTGTGATTTTATACACGAAAAATCATCCATCTACCAATTCACTTTGCATCTCGTCTCTAGAGCATCATTTTTAATAACAATAATAAATAACGCGTTAAATCAAAGAGAACGTCAGCGAGACACAACAACAGCAAACAGACCATCTACCATACCTACTACGTGCATGAATCATCGTATCATCATCATCCACGCATGACACATTACAAAAACGATGACGGTTATAAATGCCTTCCCTTTGCTTCCTCATAGTATTATTTTCTGGGGTAAATTGAGTGACGAAAGAAAATGTAGGTCAAGGGATTTTGTATTTACTCTCCCAACGGTTCACGACAACATGACATATACTCATCGTATTTATTTTCCACAAAAAAGCACACATATAATTATCCAATACCCATTTCTACTCGGCTCTCAGGCTGAGAGAGAGTCCTTCAGTAAAATTTAATCCGTCAGCTTATAGGCAAAAAGGTTGAGCGAAGAGAGAGAGAGAGAGAAAGGAGGACTCTTGGTTGTTGGTATCAGTTTTTGGGTTGGTTTGTTGTTGTTTGTTACTGCTGCTGCTCTTATAGGGCAGTGATGATGACAAACATGATGATATGCTCATCATTTTCCATCCGAAGAAGCAACATCAAAAGAATATATATACACGTCACGTGTGTACCCAAAAAAAGGAAAGTCTATCATCTCATCAACATCAACAAACATCATCATCATCATCCCGAGATCATTCTTGATCCGGATTCGTAGAGTAATATTCCCCCAAGTACATATGTGCACATATCATGATCCCACCTTATTATATACAAGGAGCCCATTAAGCAACTTCGTTGCTAAAAAATTAATATGACACAAATACCACGGTCACTATCCCATCTCCATTTACTCCACAATTACCCAGATCCTACTAACCATCGTCCTATTAAATTACGTATCTTCATTGTGTTATTAAGGTCCACCTAAAGTTTTTTAA
>JAHZNC010003742.1:0-12657 GCA_027744095.1 Zhuqinia jingwanae | reverse complement strand
ACTGCATATTGCAAAGATAATTTAATTTTTTATTGCCCATTAGAGAAAAATTAAACATTTACATATATATTTGCAGACGGCAAATCATAATTTTATTTGAGGTTGATTTTAAAATTCATTACTTTTAAGGGTAGAGGTTATTTATGCAACAAAATACTCCCATCGTCATCAAAAACATTTCAGCTTGAGGAAGAAAAAAAAATCAATTTTAACTTTTTATATGTGTATTTTAAGATTCTAATTAAAAGATTTAATCAACGTGCATTTTTTAAAGAGATGCAAATGACGTCAAGGATTTTTATTTGGCAAAAGCGATTTTGTGATCTATGTCGTTGGTTTATTTTGTAGCTATAAAAATAACGAGATGGGAAGGGTTGGGCTTATCGGGTTGATTGGGTATATTGCCATAATATTCTTTTGTATGTTTTGCATACCGTGTAATTGTATAAACCGTGCAACCAGTTCCATTTGAACGAATAATAGTTTAAATTTATATTTTTTTTGGCAAGAAGACGTCATTGTGGTTTATTCCGATTTAATTCTACCTCAGGTATGTAAAGAATTATGGAAGAATTCCAGATCAGAAGAAATATATAAAAAGAAAAGAAATTGATGCGTACTCAGTAAACCCAATGAAATCTATTTTTTGCGTTTACAGCAACAAAAAACAAGGTCAGGATTTTTTGTTTATAAGAATTTCATATTATAATGTAGCAAGTTGGAAGGAAGATGTGTGCAGTACAACAAATGCGACGCATAATAAAAAACGCTTTATGCAATTAGAAGTGCATTTATTACGTGCCAATACTATTTACTACTGAGAGAGGCGAATCCAATCTATTCAGCCAATTTTTTTTGTTTTGGCTCTTCAAAAAGTGAAAGGAGGTGTAGATAATAGATACTTACTTAAGGTATGCAATTTCATTCAGCTGAAACCGATTAACTTTTACACAAGAGGTTAAACTTGTGTTTGTCAGACTTTTTATGCTGTGTTGATGCTGGGAATGTATACACAGGAACATTGGAACATGGGTACACACACATATACATGTTTTGTTTTTAAAAAAACAAAAAGTAAATTGGTAATGCCTAGTTGTCTACACACAGTTGTAAATGATAAGAAAACAGAAAACAACAGAAAACGGAACAAGTTTTAATAAGGGGCATACTATTTAATGCATTTGTATTTATGTATTGTATGGAGTAATCAGCATCATTATAAAAACTTTCCCACAATTAGTTAAATTTAGCGATGAAAAATGCTGACTAATTTGTTTACTTTTTATGTTTTTGCAGAAATCTGGCCCAAGAGATTGGATGATTTTCTACTCCGTGTTACGCAACAAACGAGACAAGACGCCGAATCAGAATCACGTGCAAAAAAATAAAAGTTACGGAAACTGACTCATAACTGTTTTTTTAAACTGAATACATATATATATATTGTGATCCTGTGATAATTCCTGCAGAATACATTTTAAATTTATTGGATTATACATACGTTCGTCTATACCTCAACTACATCAAATGCTGCAACAAGCAGCAGCAATCGCGGTGGACTTTGAAATTGACACTGAATCTTTTTTTAAGTGCAAAAGTTCTAGCAACATTGAACCATAAACTAAGAAAACTTTGTGACTTTTGAAATAGATATATATATATAAAAGAAGAAATTTTTACAACAGCGGAAGTATTAATTTTATCATCATCAAACTCTGTAGGGAAAGGACAAACTATTTTATACGTTGTTAATCTGGAAGACATTTATATTTCCGAGTGGTTAATACTTAGGTCAAATCAGCGGCGAAAATCTTCATGGGCCGCAAACGGAAGACAAGATGGAGACGACTTTCTATTGGTAAGTTACACAAACAGTTTGAATTATATATGGTGACCATTTGCAACTTATTTAGCCTATCATTGTTTTGCATCTACTATTATACAAGATAAAAAAGCATAATATATCATACATGCATACACAAACTCCTCTTTTTGACTTTACAAAAAAGAGCAGCAAAAAAAAAACAAGTGAATGTGAAATTTTTATAAATTTTTTATTCCTATTCAACCCTCACGTCAATCAATGGCTTTGACGGGAGGAAACCAATTATTAATATTTGATGAGTTTCCTCCCAACAACACCAAACTCTCATCAGACCAATAATCACTTATTGTTTCTTTCACTCTTGTCCTCTTTCTCACCTATTTTTTTGCTGAATAAGTTGATTTGTGTTGAACATGCACACAACTTTTTTATCAAACAAAAGATTTTTGTATGATTAGACGCCGTGCATAACTTTTGTGTCAAACATGTTTTTTATTCTATTACAATAGATAAAAAGCTTTTTCGACGTACTAAGAAATGAACCTTAGTAAAGCAGTAGATAGTAGCTGTTTACACTACTTTCTGCTGTGTTTTTACTACAAAGTTAGTTATAGTTAGTTAACTACAATTAACTAATTATGATTTCAACATAGATGTCGTATTCGATCTTAGCATGTCAGATTACTTACATATACTGATTTTGGTCCTAATCCGACTAAAAAAGTTAATTATAATTAGCTAACTACAATTAACTAATTGCGATTACTAAATAGACCTCATATTCAGAATCAGAATGTCCGATTCCTATTATGTGCATGCCTCATATGTACATACTATGAATACATGGCTTATATGTCCCTCTTACCCCCGGGGGATGACCCCATGACCTCATCTCCAAACACATCATAGCTATTGTCCTAAGGTATCGATTACAGAAAACGGAATTCCAAAATTCCTTATAGTTTATGTTTAAATGCGGATACGGACGGCCGGTAGACAACGCCAAATTATAATGAACTGTGAACAGTTCATAACAAGTTACTAAATGTCCTTAAGTGGACACGGAGTGCAGATTTTCAATAATTAATCTTTCAAACTTGGAAAATAGATTATCGTCCATTTTTTAAATAGTATCTTGAAATTCTACTAAAAGTTCCCTACCGATCATTCATTCATTTGTTTAAAATAAAAACACAAAACTAAAGCTTTTTGCGCTTGATTCCGTGTAACAACGTGTAAAAGTTGGTGCATGTCATAAAATAGGCATGTACGTGTTTAGCCAGGCATACTACTAGTACATAATATACACTGCGTGTGTGCATGTTTAATCATTTATTTTATTTATTTTGGTAAAATCGCCGCCACTTTTCCCTGGGTATTTTTTACTTACTATTTTCTATTTACTACTACAAGCCCGGCTACTACTACCACCACCACTCTGAGAAATTATCGTATATGAAAAACTTATCGTGTACTTCCTTTTGCTTCAACTACCGTTTTCTGACTACTTGAACTTTTCCGCTTTTCGTGCTTCTTCCTTTTCTTTCCTGAGAGAAATGAGAGAGAGAGAGAGTGATGCATTTTCACTATTTTCTCTCGGAAACGTTCTTTTCAGCGTAAATGAATAATGTGGCTCAAATGGAAGGCGCTCCTACTAACTCAAGTATAGAGAGGAAAATGAAACCTTTACGTATCTGCTTATATATAGATGTACTTACGTTGAGCGAAAAGTTAAAACTTTTCATTTTCATAGAGTCAACCAATCTACGGACAAGGCACGTCGTATATTGTACCTATACATGCTTGCAACCATTTGTTATTATGGAATTTAATGTAACTAACTCGTGCAAGAGAGGAGATGAAAAGGAAAAAGGCATTGTAGTCTGAGGAAGAAGTAGCACACACACACACACACACACACTCACAAGTAACTATTGTTCTTCTTCTTCTTTAACGTCGTCGTCGTTGTCGTCGTCCCGTTTGTTGTTCACCCTGCGGTTGTGATAGGTGTGGTGGTAGTATAAAAATGGAAGTGTGTATGTATAGATATGAATGTATAGTAGTAGTAGTAGTAGATCATGGAAAAGTTAACACAAAGGAAAAACTTTTCTCCATTTGATTCTACATTCAAGACGTCTGCCCATATATTATGTGCATTTTGGTCGCAGCTTGACAATTAATCATAGGATTTGTGAGGAAATGGAGAATCCGGTGTGATATTTGGGCTTTCCACCAACACCCACCACCACCACACACACACACACAAACATGCATGTATGCATACCGCCAGGTTGAAGAAAATACCAAGTGGGTATGGGTATATATTACGGTTGTGGAAACAACGACGAGGGGATTATGTACATACCTATATACATACATACCTATAGGAGCACTACTTCAAAAAGGAAGACAGTGGGTGGACTAAAGTTAGGAAAAAGGAGGGCGAAAGAGAAAAGTGGTTGTGTGTGTGTGTGTGTGGAATGAGTTACTACTCTGGCCTCTGATACAGATTCGTGCTGTTCTTCCTCTCATTTTAATGGCATTCTATTCTTCAGCTGGTGTTGGGACAACTTTTCTTCGTGGCACTCTCTCTGTCTCTCCTTTCCCTCAGTCATGTACAAACGGTAATACCTGAGAACAAAGCTCCATAGAACAGGGCAGTACAAACAGAGACCAATATATAGCGAAAGTATTCCAGTAAGTACATTTAAGGACTCGTGATGAGGACTTAGCTTTTCACATTACTTCCTGCTGTAGAAAAGTTTTTTTTTTTGGAAACTGGGAACAGACAAGGAGGACATGTAGTTTTGGGGAAAGTAATGCCGTGTAATGTGTATGTGTAATGCGCATTTTACCTTAAAATATTGCATACTACTACTACCAGCAGCAGTAATAATAATAAAAGCCTTTAACAATGCTATAAAGAAGTGCTGGGTTAATGTTATAAACGTTAAAAGGGTAGTTTGAAATAAAAGGGATATCCGAGTCAGATCTCTTAGGGAGGATCGCCGCATGTAGCTGAGACCAATAATCGAAAGTTTCATTTTCATCTAGAGTATGGGCTATTTTGCATACTATTATGTTCCAAACAGTCCGTTGTATAGGCAGACTGACATGCTAAAATCATCACGAACATGTATTCCACAAAGACTTTAATAATAGTAGTAATAGGAAAGGATTTTGTTTTTGGGGGGGGTAAAGCAAGGCTCTTTGGGTGTCTTTGGATAAATCCTTAAAGTAAAAGTTAAATGGACGAAATTGGAAAGTTATTATATATATTATTGAAGGCATAATACACGTGTACACGTGTACGCGTACTTACATGTAGTAGGTTTGGTTTGGTAAGTATAAAAACACTTTGTTTTTGAAGAAGGTGTGGTAAAGGATAAAACTACTTTGCTGGTGAAAGATGATGATGAGAAAAGGGATTTATGTTAAGAGTTCTAATAATGTTTGAAGTTTGAATATTGAGTAAATCATGAGAAAACCTTCTTGTCTTTAACGTTACATGCATTTAGTATGTATAAATAAGCCTTGCAGTTAATGATGATGAAAAGACTGGTAGTACTAGCGGCGGGTATTACAAAAGTATGGCCGCCTACTTGTTTTTGTTACGAGTTCCAATTAAATATGGCATTATCATCACCAAACAAACCACGAGTAACTTACACATTTCATTTGAGTAAAGAGAGAGAGAGAGAGAGGAAGATAAACGAGAAGGCGCAGATGAATAAAGGGTTAAATATATATTATTGTTATTGTGTTTTCTTCTGTCAGTGCTGCCACGTGTACAATCGTGTGAAAAACAAGAAATTACTTTGTTTGTTGATGTAACTTGATCCACTGCATTACCTACATATACCACCACTCCTTTGCGGTTGATGGGTAAAAAAGGAACACTACTCCGAACGACAAGACAAACTACAAAAGGTCTTAATTCACGATCATCATCATCATAATATCATATGATAAATGTGTGTTTCATTACATAATATACATATATTTCTATAATATACTGGAGAAATAGTCCATATGAGTAAACACACTGCTGCTGATGCTGCTGCACGCTGCTGCGTGGTGGTGGTGACAAACAAATTCGAAATTTTTTCCACTTCATGGGCTCCATCTTCAATTCTTTCGCCTGCCACCACCAGACTACAATGTGTTAGCCTTTAAGGCAAGACACATGACATTATATATTATGTTGGGTGCATGTCACATCATAACTACATACAAATATGTATATTATGTCGGATACATTTTTCCCGTTGCAATAATACCAGTGGTACCGGTGCCTGCTCACCTACAAAATCAAACCACATTCAGTTCAGTGTGGGTGAATGCTTCACTTCTCACACAAGCGACATATTATATGAGTACAATATATTATTATTGTTGTGGTGTGTGGTACAAGCAAATACGCGGAAGATGAGAAATGTGGGCTCGACGTGTAGAGAATTGAAGGAATGATGTATGTTTTTGTGTGGGATGATGATGATCTATATGCGTTTATTCTCTACACACCATACACTACGAATCCCATATTAAATTTTTCGTTACAAGAATACATATAACGAGATGAAACATCATTTCTTCTTCTCGCATTTCAAGTTTCAAAGAAAATGTACATTTCTAGTCGGATTAACTGTATATCATTATAATTCTATTTTACTCTTTTTCTCCTCTCTGTCTCTCGTTCGTAACTTTCTGGAAAACGTTGTTATCCTGTTATAATTTTACAATACTTTATATGTATACAACTGACTGTCAGCCAAACCAAAAATTAAAATGTATTCAGTTTTTCTACGCCAGTAATATCGTATGTTCTTTATATATGTGTAGGTGGGTGTGCATTAATATAGATATTGTGAGTGTGGTTTTGTGACAAAAGGATAAACTACATTGTTAAAATAATATCATGAATGAAAATAGAGGGATTTGATTTAAGGAAACAGAAGCAAAATACCTTTACGTTTATAAAAACCTTTTTTCTTTTGATGCACACATATTGTCACAAAATCAGCGTAGCTGTTAGTGCTATAGGAGTAGTAAAAGAATTGGTTTACCTCGAAATATCCTTTTTAGTCCTCCTACACATTATATGCCTCATTCACTTCTTTATGGTTTATAAGAAGAAGGATGACTGTATACATACATAGGTGTTTTATATGTATACCTATCGAACATTCATAGAAAAATGTTGTGGTTCCAGTTAGTCTTGTTCTACATCAACAACAACAACACGACTCGACTACCACCACATCACCAACTTGAGAGAGCGTTTTGATTCATACCATTATAGAGGAAAGCTGGCACATTGAAAGAAAACTTTCTCGTTTTCGGTTATCCTTCCACAAGAAATGGTAGTCAGCATATTATTTTTTCTTCAGTGATTTAACAGATGATGTATCCCCTGTGCTCAGGGTACACACACATATATACAGACATACACAATATAAAATATTGAAAGCTTTCATGATGAACATGGCTCTTCTTCTTTTTCTACGATTCAGCTCACAAAAAGCCATTTTCTTTCTGCATGATGCATCATCGTCGTAGTCCTCATCATCATCATCATCATCTATCCCTCTTCTACCGCTACCATCTCCAGCAACCATTTTTTTCTTCTTCTCCGCCCCATCATCATTATAATCTCACAGCATTCAAAAAAGTTGACACAAAAAAAGAAGAAGAAAAAAACGCATTATATTCCTTCCATCCATCCGATCCACCAGACAAGAGATAGTCTTCTTCTCTCTTGCCTTTTATTCTTCTTCTCGAGCTGCAATTTTTTTTACTTTTGTCTATTTACAAAACTATGTGAGCTTATATAACCATATAGATATCTACTCCTGGTGATGATGATGATGATCATGATGAAGCATCTTTACAAGAAAATAGAAGTGCAGAAATTTTTCTTTTCATTTTCTGCGTACGTTGTTGTCCTAAGCTTACATGTTTTTCCCCACAACACAATGTGTCAAAGAATAAAAAAGAAAAGAAATTGTTTTGAGATCTTGAAGAAAAGGAAGAGAGAAAGAGAGAGATTTTGTTGGCTATAATATGCATTCACTCAAAATCCTGGAATTGGAATGTGCTTTCAACTGTGAAGAATTCAAGGAATAGTGTGATGATGATGATGATAATAATAATAATAAAAAACAGCATTATAAAATGTGTGAAATATGCAAGTTAAAAAAAATATGTAAATATTCTATCCTTTTTTGTGTGCACAATTTTTTTTGTTACATATCATAATGATCATCATTACAACAACGTTGCATATACTTTCCCTTCGCTTAGTGTGTTAGCATCTTATCATCCCAAAATGAAATATGGAACGATGCTGAATATTATGTTGTACCTATTTTTATTTTAAGTGGGATTTCACATGCTGCCCTACTTTTTACCACCACTATTATTTTACTCCCATTCTTCTTCTACGAAAAACAAACGAGTTTTCTTTTCCACAAAATTGAATTCTCTCATGTCGTTGCATTTACTAGATATTATAGCAATGCAATAATATAAAGCTATACAAGACATCATTACAATATGTATTGTGTGGACCTCAAAATTGCATTTTATAGTATCATATCACACATAATATACACATGTATACCCATATATGCGTGAAACGCAAAAAAAAGAGTGTGAACCACTGTGCAAAAAAATTACGAATAAGTTTTAAAAAAAATATTTAGGGCATTGTCCGAGGGAAAAAAAAGAGTTCATTTTAATTCTCTGGGACGCAAAAAAAACTCATGTTGGAAGTGAAGAGAAAATCGTTAATGATGATGATATGATGTTATACACATGGTGAAAGCTACAATATGTTATTAAGTATGAGTACGTGACCTGGTATAGAAAATGTATGTAGTACATAATTGGGAACATAACATACCTACATAACAAGCGATATCTCAGGTGTTGGTACTTTGCTACTATCCCAATTTTAGGTGTGTAATATATGTATATACCATAAAAAAAAGTAATATGCATACAAGCAAGCACACACACACACACAACAGATTTTCTCTCTGCCCCTTAATGACTGCCACTCTCTCCCTCTCTCTCAAACTTTTCTCCTATTTCTCCACGTATATGTTCGTGATAAATTTTTTATTTCGTATAATGTAATGTAGTCCATTACCCAGGCAGTGTCGCAAAATAATGGTTCCTCCTTCATGATGATGGCACTCCTACTACTCTTTTTTTCCCCAACATAATGACTTCATTCAGGCACCATTTTTTTCCTTAAACGCAATAACAAAAGCAGCAGAGCATTTTATCAGCTCAAGATGATTCCCCTAGATAATAGGAAAAAACGATATATAGAGAGAAAGGTAAGTAAAGGAAGATAGAAGAAGAAGGACAAAAAAAAATTTCAGAGTGGAGAAGAAAAAAAATGCTATAATATATTACTACATATTATATGGCACAGCACACGGGCTTACGTAAATATACAAAAAAAAAAGCTAAGAGGTCGCCTGTTTTTTTTTTCTACCTTTGCGTAGAAAGCTTATAAAAATAGAGGCCAGTTTACGTAGTGGTGGTGGTGGTGGAACGTTTTACTTACATATGGGTCCCTTTTTCACTCTCTCTCTCTCTCTCTACAGAATCAAGAGAAAAGAGTCAAAAAAGAAAATTCTAAATCCATCTCATTGACAATCATCGAAGCTTAAGTGTACACCGCTCAGTTCACGGGGCTGGATACATATACTTACTATACGTATCTACATACATGCATGTACTGTATAGGTATGTATTTTTAACTTAAATATGTACATTACATGCCACCAACGATACATAGTATGGAATAAGAGTGCATAATATGGATGTGTATACGTGTGAGATGTGATATTATGCTACTTCAAATATGCCATGTACAAAAGTCCTATACACACTTTTCTACTTCTCTCTCCTCCATCCAAGAATGATTGTCAAGAAGGAGTAAAGAGGAAGTAAAAAAAAGTTGTGAAGAGAGCCTTTTTCCTTCTCTCTCTCTCTCTCTCTCTCTCTCTTATGCAATCTTTCAATATGTCAACGCACATCTTATAGGGCCCATAACAGATGTACCTACAACTAAGCAGTTTTTTTCTTCTTTTTATTACGGATTCTTTATATGAGGAGACCTATCGGTAGATAAGGTTATTTTTTTTAGCTTCTCTCAATATAACTTCTAATATTCCACATTTGTCCTTATAAATCTTTGTCGTCAGATTAAAAAAAAGTGTGGGAGAGAGAAGAGAAGTGAAGAGAAAACAGCAATAATGTTGAATGCAATGAATGTGTAGGGCAAAACGATCGTTTAAATTTCCCGTGTGACCTGCTACAAGACGCAGTACTACTACTACTACTACAACAACAACTACTACTCCTACTGCTGCTGCTACTGCTGTCTGTCTCTGAGATAAGATATACATATAATGTATAACAGGATACCTATCACATCATCCCCGAAGATCGGTATCACTAGTGCAAATATCAAGAGTAAAAAAAATTTATCTATTCGAAAATTTGAAAAAAAGTCTAATATATATTCCTACACGCCTACAACCAATGCGAGACGCGTTCAGCATAAAAAAATGTATATTTGTATTTGTGTATGTATACATATATATCTCATCTCATCATCATGTTGTATGTCTCTCTCTCTTTCTCTCTTGAGCAGGTTTTTGAGACTTTTTTTTTCGTTCATTCATTCATAATGTATTATTTGTGCTGCTGCCTCTGTTCCTTTGTGCCTATATGTCTCCTCCTGGACCAGCGAACATACATGCATGCCTACAACATATGGAATTGTATATTTTATACATGTCGTGTCTGACTCAATGGCCATGTCTGTTTTGTTCTCTGAGCGAGTGACATTTTTACTTTATGTGGTCGTCGTGAATCATCATGATGATGACGATGATGGTGGTTGATGGGATGGCAGTGGAAACATTCTGAAAGTTTTTTTTCCTTGTCTCCAATGTCTGCAATCAACCTACAGAGTGAAGTCTAGATTTTCTTCGTCGTCGTCGTCGTCATCGTCAGCATACATCTCGGTTGACAACAACGCTCTAAGAAGAAACTGAGGACCTACTTGACTTGAGAGTGAGTGAAATGCACGCAGCAAGTAGGAACGGCATTTTATACACTCACGTAGGTATATATAACAGTCAAGTTGAAAGTGGAGTAGTCAAGTCACAATCACAAAAGCTTTACTACAAGAATATCGTCTAAAACGACAAAGAGGCGATGGTCCACACAGTCCACATACGAAAGAAATATATATATGTATTCCTATTTTCTTTCGTTTGAAAAAAGTCTGTGGGTTGGGTTTTTTTTTGGTGAAAGTCGATTGCTAAGCTGGGGGCTTAGCAATCTTCATGTCGATTGTTGATATGTGTGCTTGTGTGTTTGGACAGCGAATAATATGGCAATATGCGGTGGGTATAACTGCCTGTCTTGTACCGTCAACACACAGTGCAAGCTGATTTTATAGGCTGATATAGAACAACTTTTTTTTAGAGGATGAATATCATGAGCCTTTTTATATATTTTTTGTTGGGCTATTTTACTATCTTCACACAACCCACTCACATAAAAATACACACACACGCGATGACGATGACGACAACAACGGAGAAATGGGGATCCTACAAAAAAATTACGACGTCGTCATCTTTTTCTTTTGCATGCCATGTTCCATTTCCATTACTTGCATAATAACTAGAAAGACGGAAAAGCAGCCAGGAAGGATAACAGGGAGAAAAATACTTACCACTCCAGAGGAATAAAATGGTATAGACAAGTCACAAGTCTAGTCACATGTCTGAGGATTCTACAATAATAATATGTAATTTATGGGATGTGGGTTAAAGCAACATTGGTTATTATTGTAGCATAAGTTTTTTTTTAATAATATGCTTTTGGCTCCTCTGATAACCATTAGAACTAGTGCCATTTCCTAATACAAACTGACGTAAGGCAGCTGCTGGGCTGCAGCGTGCTATTACATATAACTTTGTTAACTTTGGAAGCAGTTGTGTGTGTGTGTGTGTGCATAGATATAAGAACATTAGATGAGAGATAATGAATGGTAAACAGAAAAAGTTTGTACTATGGAATCAAAGAAAAATATTCTCCGTCGGGATAATAATAATTGACACACTCCATTCTTCTTTATATGATTACTTATAATTATCTAATTATCTGTTTCATGGAAAAGAGGGTGAACAATTTTGATTAGATGAAAGATAAATAGAGAGAGAGAAAAAAAAGACGTAGAATGTGTGTTTTTTTCTTGGATTTTTCGTATTGGCTCTCACATGTCGAGTCACGGTTTGTCTTTGTTTCCCCGCTGTTTGCCCATTATTTTCTGTTTTCGCCTTTCTCCTTTTGTGAAAAAAAGGCTTGACTTTTCTGACATATTTAAATGGCATGAATTATCATGATCCACACACATCCCACACCACATAACATATAATAGTTTACCATACCTACTTACATTATATATCGTTTTTTTATATATTAATGCTGACATTTTCTCCCACACCATTTCCTGTTCTACATGTTTTTCTCCTTCTTCTTCTTTTGTAGTCAAAAGCCTCTCCTCTACTCTTGCATCATCATATCGTATCACATCACATTACACATTAGTCTTTTATCTTAATACGCGCCACTTTTTCTTCTTCTTCTTCTTGGTAATATTTCTCTTCTTTCGTCATGAAAGCATAGCATGATGGCAGCAGCAAAAAAAAGTTGATATATTCTTCAACATGATATGATGGATATTATTATGTTTGTTTGTTTGCTAGTCTGCTGGAGACTTGCGAGAGCTAGAT